>JARPUR010000009.1:0-301907 GCA_035610365.1 Aquatica leii | reverse complement strand
TTTTGACAAATCGAAATTTTTGATTAACAAGGCTTAACGCTTTTTGCCAAAAAAGTTTTAATATTTTTAATTAGTTTTAGGCCTTTTACAACGATTACTATTAAAATATTCTTAATTTTTGTGTTTAAACCCAAAAATCGACGTCTTAAAGTTTCTCGTAAAACGCTAACCTAACACGAAAAATTTCGAAAACTTGCGATTTTGTATCAGGAGAACATGAAGTAAAGAAGATGTCTTCGTGACGTGTAGTGCATTGTAAGTTGCCTACCTTAAACTTTAATTTTAATTTACAAGCTTCCTGTTTGTTTTTAATTGTTTTTCTTTGTAATAATGTTCGTAATTGACTATCAGGTATATTCTAATAATTTATAATTTAAAATAATTTTTAGTTTTTTGACAAATCAGAATTTTTTTGATTAACAAGGCGAACGCTTTTGGCCAAAAAAAGTTTTACTTATTTTTAAATAGTTTTGGAGCCTTTTACAACGATGATTACGATTAAAATATTCTTAATTTTTGTGTTTAAACTTCCAAAATCGACGTCTCTTAAAGTTTCTCGTCAAAACGCTAACCCAATACGAAAAATTTCGAAAATCTTGCGATTTTGTATCAGGAGAACATGAAGTAAAGAAGATGTCTTCGTGACGGGTAGTCATTACTAAATTGCCTACTTTAAACTTTAATTTTAATTTCACAAGCTTCCTCGTTTGTTTTTTAATTGTTTTTTCTTTGTAATAATGTTTTCGTAATTGAGCTATCAGGTATATTCCAATAATTATAATTAAAAATAATTTTTAGTTTTTTGACAAATCGAAATTTTTGCGATTAATAAGGCTTAACGCTTTTGGCTAAAAAAGTTTTAATATTTTTTAATTAGTTTTAGGCCTTTACAACGATTACTATTAAAATATTCTTAATTTTGAAGTGTTTAAACCCAAAATCGATTGCGTCTTAAAGTTTCTCGTAAAACGCTAACCTAACACGAATAATTTCTAAAATTTGCATTTTACTTATCAGAGGAGAACATGAAGTGCAAAGAAGATGTCTTCGTGACGTGTAGTGCATTGTGAAATTGCCTACCTTAAAACTTTAATTTTAATTTACAAGCTTCCCTGTTTGTTTTCAATTGTTTTTTTCTTTGTAATAATGTTTCGTAATTGACTATCAGGTATATTTAATAATTATAATTAAAAATAATTTTTAGTTTTTTGACAAATCGAGAATTTTTTTGGATTAACAAGACAGCTTAACGCTTTTGCCAAAAAAGTTTTAATATTTTAATTAGTTTTAGGCCTTTTACAACGATTACTATTAAAATATTCTTAATTTTTTGTGTTTAAACCCAAAAATCGACGTCTTAAAGTTTCTCGTAAAACGCTAACCTAACACGAAAAATTTCGAAAACTTGCGATTTTGTATCAGGAGAACATGAAGTAAAGAAGATGTCTTCGTGACGTGTAGTGCATTATAAGTTGCCTACCTTAAACTTTAATTTTAATTTACAAGCTTCCTGTTTGTTTTTTAATTGTTTTTTCTTTGTAATAATGTTCGTAATTGACTATCAGGTATATTCCAATAATTATAATTAAAAATAATTTTTTAGTTTTTTGACAAATCGAAATTTTTGATTAACAAGGCTTAACGCTTTTTGCCAAAAAAAGTTTTAATATTTTTAATTAGTTTTAGGCCTTTTACAACGATTACTATTAAAATATTCTTAATTTTTTGTGTTTAAACCCAAAATCGACGTCTTAAAGTTTCTCGTAAAACGCTAACCTAACACGAAAAATTTCGAAAACTTGCGATTTTGTATCAGGAGAACATGAAGTAAAGAAGATGTCTTCGTGACGTGTAGTGCATTGTAAGTTGCCTACCTTAAACTTTAATTTTAATTTACAAGCTTCCTGTTTGTTTTTTAATTGTTTTTTCTTTGTAATAATGTTCGTAATTGACTATCAGGTATATTCCAATAATTATAATTAAAAATAATTTTTTAGTTTTTTGACAAATCGAAATTTTTGATTAACAAGGCTTAACGCTTTTTGCCAAAAAAAGTTTTAATATTTTTAATTAGTTTTAGGCCTTTTACAACGATTACTATAAAAATATTCTTAATTTTTTGTGTTTAAACCCAAAAATCGACGTCTTAAAGTTTCTCGTAAAACGCTAACCTAACACGAAAAATTTCGAAAACTTGCGATTTTGTATCAGGAGAACATGAAGTAAAGAAGATGTCTTCGTGACGTGTAGTGCATTGTAAGTTGCCTACCTTAAACTTTAATTTTAATTTACAAGCTTCCTGTTTGTTTTTTAATTGTTTTTTCTTTGTAATAATGTTCGTAATTGACTATCAGGTATATTCCAATAATTATAATTAAAAATAATTTTTTAGTTTTTTGACAAATCGAAATTTTTGATTAACAAGGCTTAACGCTTTTTGCCAAAAAAGTTTTAATATTTTTAATTAGTTTTAGGCCTTTACAACGATTACTATTAAAATATTCTTAATTTTTTGTGTTTAAACCCAAAATCGACGTCTTAAAGTTTCTCGTAAAACGCTAACCTAACACGAAAAATTTCGAAAACTTGCGATTTTGTATCAGGAGAACATGAAGTAAAGAAGATGTCTTCGTGACGTGTAGTGCATTGTAAGTTGCCTACCTTAAACTTTAATTTTAATTTACAAGCTTCCTGTTTGTTTTTTAATTGTTTTTTCTTTGTAATAATGTTCGTAATTGACTATCAGGTATATTCCAATAATTATAATTAAAAATAATTTTTTAGTTTTTTGACAAATCGAAATTTTTGATTAACAAGGCTTAACGCTTTTTGCCAAAAAAAGTTTTAATATTTTTAATTAGTTTTAGGCCTTTTACAACGATTACTATTAAAATATTCTTAATTTTTCGTGTTTAAACCCAAAAGTCGGCGTCTTAAAGTTTCTCGTAAAACGCTAACCTAACACGAAAAAATTTCCTGAAAACTTGCGATTTTGTATCAGGACAACATGAAGTAAAGAAGATGTCTTCGTGACGTGTAGTGCATTGTAAGTTGCCTACCTTAATCTTTAATTTTAATTTACAAGCTTCCTGTTTGTTTTTTAATTGTTTTTTTCTTTGTAATAATGTTCGTAATTGACTATCAGGTATATTCCAATAATTATAATTAAAAATAATTTTTTAGTTTTTTGACAAATCGAAATTTTTGATTAACAAGGCTTAACGCTTTTGCCAAAAAAGTTTTAATATTTTTAATTAGTTTTAGGCCTTTACAACGATTACTATTAAAATATTCTTAATTTTTTGTGTTTAAACCCAAAAATCGACGTCTTAAAGTTTCTCGTAAAACGCTAACCTAACACGAAAAATTTCGAAAACTTGCGATTTTGTATCAGGAGAACATGAAGTAAAGAAGATGTCTTCGTGACGTGTAGTGCATTGTAAGTTGCCTACCTTAAACTTTAATTTTAATTTACAAGCTTCCTGTTTGTTTTTTAATTGTTTTTTTCTTTGTAATAATGTTCGTAATTGACTATCAGGTATATTCCAATAATTATAATTAAAAATAATTTTTAGTTTTTTGACAAATCGAAATTTTTGATTAACAAGGCTTAACGCTTTTTGCCAAAAAGTTTTAATATTTTTAATTAGTTTTAGGCCTTTTACAACGATTACTATTAAAATATTCTTAATTTTTTGTGTTTAAACCCAAAAATCGACGTCTTAAAGTTTCTCGTAAAACGCTAACCTAACACGAAAAATTTCGAAAACTTGCGATTTTGTATCAGGAGAACATGAAGTAAAGAAGATGTCTTCGTGACGTGTAGTGCATTGTAAGTTGCCTACCTTAAACTTTAATTTTAATTTACAAGCTTCCTGCTTGTTTTTTAATTGATTTTTTCTTTGTAATAATGTTCGTAATTGACTATCAGGTATATTCCAATAATTATAATTAAAAATAATTTTTTAGTTTTTTGACAAATCGAAATTTTTGATTAACAAGGCTTAACGCTTTTTGCCAAAAAAAGTTTTAATATTTTTAATTAGTTTTAGGCCTTTTACAACGATTACTATTAAAATATTCTTAATTTTTGTGTTTAAACCCAAAAATCGACGTCTTAAAGTTTCTCGTAAAACGCTAACCTAACACGAAAAATTTCTGAAAACTTGCGATTTTGTATCAGGAGAACATGAAGTAAAGAAGATGTCTTCGTGACGTGTAGTGCATTGTAAGTTGCCTACCTTAAACTTTAATTTTAATTTACAAGCTTCCTGTTTGTTTTTTAATTGTTTTTTCTTTGTAATAATGTTCGTAATTGACTATCAGGTATATTCCAATAATTATAATTAAAAATAATTTTTTAGTTTTTTGACAAATCGAAATTTTTGATTAACAAGGCTTAACGCTTTTTGCCAAAAAAAGTTTTAATATTTTTAATTAGTTTTAGGCCTTTACAACGATTACTATTAAAATATTCTTAATTTTTCGTGTTTAAACCCAAAAATCGACGTCTTAAAGTTTCTCGTAAAACGCTAACCTAACACGAAAAATTTCGAAAACTTGCGATTTTGTATCAGGAGAACATGAAGTAAAGAAGATGTCTTCGTGACGTGTAGTGCATTGTAAGTTGCCTACCTTAAACTTTAATTTTAATTTACAAGCTTCCTGTTTGTTTTTTAATTGTTTTTTCTTTGTAATAATGTTCGTAATTGACTATCAGGTATATTCCAATAATTATAATTAAAAATAATTTTTTAGTTTTTTGACAAATCGAAATTTTTGATTAACAAGGCTTAACGCTTTTTGCCAAAAAAAGTTTTAATATTTTTAATTAGTTTTAGGCCTTTTACAACGATTACTATTAAAATATTCTTAATTTTTTGTGTTTAAACCCAAAAATCGACGTCTTAAAGTTTCTCGTAAAACGCTAACCTAACACGAAAAATTTCGAAAACTTGCGATTTTGTATCAGGAGAACATGAAGTAAAGAAGATGTCTTCGTGACGTGTAGTGCATTGTAAGTTGCCTACCTTAAACTTTAATTTTAATTTACAAGCTTCCTGTTTGTTTTTTAATTGTTTTTTCTTTGTAATAATGTTCGTAATTGACTATCAGGTATATTCCAATAATTATAATTAAAAATAATTTTTTAGTTTTTTGACAAATCGAAATTTTTGATTAACAAGGCTTAACGCTTTTTGCCAAAAAAAGTTTTAATATTTTTAATTAGTTTTAGGCCTTTACAACGATTACTATTAAAATATTCTTAATTTTTGTGTTTAAACCCAAAATCGACGTCTTAAAGTTTCTCGTAAAACGCTAACCTAACACGAAAAATTTCTGAAAACTTGCGATTTTGTATCAGGAGAACATGAAGTAAAGAAGATGTCTTCGTGACGTGTAGTGCATTGTAAGTTGCCTACCTTAAACTTTAATTTTAATTTACAAGCTTCCTGTTTGTTTTTTAATTGTTTTTTCTTTGTAATAATGTTCGTAATTGACTATCAGGTATATTCCAATAATTATAATTAAAAATATTTTTTTAGTTTTTTGACAAATCGAAATTTTTGATTAACAAGGCTTAACGCTTTTTGCCAAAAAAAGTTTTAATATTTTTAATTAGTTTTAGGCCTTTTACAACGATTACTATTAAAATATTCTTAATTTTTTGTGTTTAAACCCAAAAATCGACGTCTTAAAGTTTCTCGTAAAACGCTAACCTAACACGAAAAATTTCGAAAACTTGCGATTTTGTATCAGGAGAACATGAAGTAAAGAAGATGTCTTCGTGACGTGTAGTGCATTGTAAGTTGCCTACCTTAAACTTTAATTTTAATTTACAAGCTTCCTGTTTGTTTTTAATTGTTTTTCTTTGTAATAATGTTCGTAATTGACTATCAGGTATATTCCAATAATTATAATTAAAAATAATTTTTAGTTTTTTGACAAATCGAAATTTTTGATTAACAAGGCTTAACGCTTTTTGCCAAAAAAGTTTTATTATTTTTAATTAGTTTTAGGCCTTTTACAACGATTACTATTAAAATATTCTTAATTTTTTTGTGTTTAAACCCAAAATCGACGTCTTAAAGTTTCTCGTAAAACGCTAACCTAACACGAAAAATTTCTGAAAACTTGCGATTTTGTATCAGGAGAACATGAAGTAAAGAAGATGTCTTCGTGACGCGCAATGCATTGTAAGGTGCCTACCTTAAACTTTAATTTTAATTTTCAATGTTCCTGTTTGTGTTTTAAATGTTTTTTCTTTTGTAATAATGTTCGTAATTGACTATCAGGTATATTCCAATAATTATAATTAAAAATAATTTTTTAGTTTTTTGACAAATCGAAATTTTTGATTAACAAGGCTTAACGCTTTTTGCCAAAAAAAGTTTTAATATTTTTAATTAGTTTTAGGCCTTTTACAACGATTACTATTAAAATATTCTTAATTTTTTGTGTTTAAACCCAAAAATCGACGTCTTAAAGTTTCTCGTAAAACGCTAACCTAACACGAAAAATTTCGAAAACTTGCGTTTTTGTATCAGGAGAACATGAAGTAAAGAAGATGTCTTCGTGACGTGTAGTGCATTGTAAGTTGCCTACCTTAAACTTTAATTTTAATTTACAAGCTTCCTGTTTGTTTTTTAATTGTTTTTTCTTTGTAATAATGTTCGTAATTGACTATCAGGTATATTCCAATAATTATAATTAAAAATAATTTTTTAGTTTTTTGACAAATCGAAATTTTTGATTAACAAGGCTTAACGCTTTTTGCCAAAAAAGTTTTAATATTTTTAATTAGTTTTAGGCCTTTTACAACGATTACTATTAAAATATTCTTAATTTTTTGTGTTTAAACCCAAAAATCGACGTCTTAAAGTTTCTCGTAAAACGCTAACCTAACACGAAAAATTTCCTGAAAACTTGCGATTTTGTATCAGGAGAACATGAAGTAAAGAAGATGTCTTCGTGACGTGTAGTGCATTGTAAGTTGCCTACCTTAAACTTTAATTTTAATTTACAAGCTTCCTGTTTGTTTTTTAATTGCTTTTTTCTTTGTAATAATGTTCGTAATTGACTATCAGGTATATTCCAATAATTATAATTAAAAATAATTTTTAGTTTTTTGACAAATCGAAATTTTTGATTAACAAGGCTTAACGCTTTTTGCCAAAAAAGTTTTAATATTTTTAATTAGTTTTAGGCCTTTTACAACGATTACTATTAAAATATTCTTAATTTTTTGTGTTTAAACCCAAAAATCGACGTCTTAAAGTTTCTCGTAAAACGCTAACCTAACACGAAAATTTCGAAAACTTGCGATTTTGTATCAGGAGAACATGAAGTAAAGAAGATGTCTTCGTGACGTGTAGTGCATTGTAAGTTGCCTACCTTAAACTTTAATTTTAATTTACAAGCTTCCTGTTTGTTTTTAATTGTTTTTTCTTTGTAATAATGTTCGTAATTGACTATCAGGTATATTCCAATAATTATAATTAAAAATAATTTTTAGTTTTTTGACAAATCGAAATTTTTGATTAACAAGGCTTAACGCTTTTTGCCAAAAAAGTTTTAATATTTTTAATTAGTTTTAGGCCTTTTACAACGATTACTATTAAAATATTCTTAATTTTTGTGTTTAAACCCAAAAATCGACGTCTTAAAGTTTCTCGTAAAACGCTAACCTAACACGAAAAATTTCGAAAACTTGCGATTTTGTATCAGGAGAACATGAAGTAAAGAAGATGTCTTCGTGACGTGTAGTGCATTGTAAGTTGCCTACCTTAAACTTTAAGTTTAATTTACAAGCTTCCTGTTTGTTTTTTAATTGTTTTTTCTTTTTGTAATAATGTTCGTAATTGACTATCAGGTATATTCCAATAATTATAATTAAAAATAATTTTTTAGTTTTTTGACAAATCGAAATTTTTGATTAACAAGGCTTAACGCTTTTTGCCAAAAAAAGTTTTAATATTTTTAATTAGTTTTAGGCCTTTTACAACGATTACTATTAAAATATTCTTAATTTTTTGTGTTTAAACCCAAAAATCGACGTCTTAAAGTTTCTCGTAAAACGCTAACCTAACACGAAAAATTTCGAAAACTTGCGATTTTGTATCAGGAGAACATGAAGTAAAGAAGATGTCTTCGTGACGTGTAGTGCATTGTAAGTTGCCTACCTTAAACTTCAATTTAAATTTACAAGCTTCCTGTTGGTTTTTTAATTGTTTTTTCTTTGTAATAATGTTCGTAATTGACTATCAGGTATATTCCAATAATTATAATTAAAAATAATTTTTTAGTTTTTTGACAAATCGAAATTTTTGATTAACAAGGCTTAACGCTTTTTGCCAAAAAAAGTTTTAATATTTTTAATTAGTTTTAGGCCTTTTACAACGATTACTATTAAAATATTCTTAATTTTTTGTGTTTAAACCCAAAAATCGACGTCTTAAAGTTTCTCGTAAAACGCTAACCTAACACGAAAAATTTCGAAAACTTGCGATTTTGTATCAGGAGAACATGAAGTAAAGAAGATGTCTTCGTGACGTGTAGTGCATTGTAAGTTGCCTACCTTAAACTTTAATTTTAATTTACAAGCTTCCTGTTTGTTTTTTAATTGTTTTTTCTTTGTAATAATGTTCGTAATTGACTATCAGGTATATTCCAATAATTATAATTAAAAATAATTTTTTAGTTTTTTGACAAATCGAAATTTTTGATTAACAAGGCTTAACGCTTATTGCCCACAAAAGTTTTAATATTTTTAATTAGTTTTAGGCCTTTTACAACGATTACTATTAAAATATTCTTAATTTTTTGTGTTTAAACCCAAAAATCGACGTCTTAAAGTTTCTCGTAAAACGCTAACCTAACACGAAAAATTTCGAAAACTTGCGATTTTGTATCAGGAGAACATGAAGTAAAGAAGATGTCTTCGTGACGTGTAGTGCATTGTAAGTTGCCTACCTTAAACTTTAATTTTAATTTACAAGCTTCCTGTTTGTTTTTTAATTGTTTTTTCTTTGTAATAATGTTCGTAATTGACTATCAGGTATATTCCAATAATTATAATTAAAAATAATTTTTTAGTTTTTTGACAAATCGAAATTTTTGATTAACAAGGCTTAACGCTTTTTGCCGAAAAGTTTTAATATTTTTAATTAGTTTTAGGCCTTTACAACGATTACTATTAAAATATTCTTAATTTTTTGTGTTTAAACCCAAAAATCGACGTCTTAAAGTTTCTCGTAAAACGCTAACCTAACACGAAAATCTTCGAAAACTTGCGATTTTGTATCAGGAGAACATGAAGTAAAGAAGATGTCTTCGTGACGTGTAGTGCATTGTAAGTTGCCTACCTTAAACTTTAATTTTAATTTACAAGCTTCCTGTTTGTTTTTTAGTTGTTTTTTCTTTGTAATAATGTTCGTAATTGACTATCAGGTATATTCCAATAATTATAATTAAAAATAATTTTTTAGTTTTTTGACAAATCGAAATTTTTGATTAACAAGGCTTAACGCTTTTTGCCAAAAAAAGTTTTATTATTTTTAATTAGTTTTAGGCCTTTTACAACGATTACTATTAAAATATTCTTAATTTTTTGTGTTTAAACCCAAAAATCGACGTCTTAAAGTTTCTCGTAAAACGCTAACCTAACACGAAAAATTTCGAAAACTTGCGATTTTGTATCAGGAGAACATGAAGTAAAGAAGATGTCTTCGTGACGTGTAGTGCATTGTAAGTTGCCTACCTTAAACTTTAATTTTAATTTACAAGCTTCCTGTTTGTTTTTAATTGTTTTTTCTTTTGTAATAATGTTCGTAATTGACTATCAGGTATATTCCAATAATTATAATTAAAAATAATTTTTAGTTTTTTGACAAATCGAAATTTTTGATTAACAAGGCTTAACGCTTTTTGCCAAAAAAAGTTTTATTATTTTTAATTAGTTTTAGGCCTTTTACAACGATTACTATTAAAATATTCTTAATTTTTTGTGTTTAAACCCAAAAATCGACGTCTTAAAGTTTCTCGTAAAACGCTAACCTAACACGAAAAATTTCGAAAACTTGCGATTTTGTATCAGGAGAACATGAAGTAAAGAAGATGTCTTCGTGACGTGTAGTGCATTGTAAGTTGCCTACCTTAAACTTTAATTTTAATTTACAAGCTTCCTGTTTGTTTTTAATTGTTTTTCTTTGTAATAATGTTCGTAATTGA
Source organism: Aquatica leii (assembly GCA_035610365.1). Taxonomy (NCBI): domain Eukaryota; kingdom Metazoa; phylum Arthropoda; class Insecta; order Coleoptera; family Lampyridae; genus Aquatica; species Aquatica leii. The sequence goes on along the minus strand of JARPUR010000009.1, from coordinate 291,677 downwards.
CTATCAGGTATATTCCAATAATTATAATTAAAAATAATTTTTAGTTTTTTGACAAATCGAAATTTTTGATTAACAAGGCTTAACGCTTTTTGCCAAAAAAGTTTTAATATTTTTAATTAGTTTTAGGCCTTTTACAACGATTACTATTAAAATATTCTTAATTTTTTGTGTTTAAACCCAAAAATCGACGTCTTAAAGTTTCTCGTAAAACGCTAACCTAACACGAAAAATTTCGAAAACTTGCGATTTTGTATCAGGAGAACATGAAGTAAAGAAGATGTCTTCGTGACGTGTAGTGCATTGTAAGTTGCCTACCTTAAACTTTAATTTTAATTTACAAGCTTCCTGTTTGTTTTTTAATTGTTTTTCTTTGTAATAATGTTCGTAATTGACTATCAGGTATATTCCAATAATTATAATTAAAAATAATTTTTAGTTTTTTGACAAATCGAAATTTTTGATTAACAAGGCTTAACGCTTTTTGCCAAAAAAGTTTTATTATTTTTAATTAGTTTTAGGCCTTTTACAACGATTACTATTAAAATATTCTTTAATTTTTGTGTTTAAACCCAAAAATCGACGTCTTAAAGTTTCTCGTAAAACGCTAACCTAACACGAAAAATTTCGAAAACTTGCGATTTTGTATCAGGAGAACATGAAGTAAAGAAGATGTCTTCGTGACGTGTAGTGCATTGTAAGTTGCCTACCTTAAACTTTAATTTTAATTTACAAGCTTCCTGTTTGTTTTTAATTGTTTTTCTTTGTACTAATCTTGCTAATTGTCTATCAGGTATATTCCAATAATTATAATTAAAAATATTTTTTTAGTTTTTTGACAAATCGAAATTTTTGATTAACAAGGCTTAACGCTTTTTGCCAAAAAAGTTTTATTATTTTTAATTAGTTTTAGGCCTTTTACAACGATTACTATTAAAATATTCTTAATTTTTTGTGTTTAAACCCAAAAATCGACGTCTTAAAGTTTCTCGTAAAACGCTAACCTAACACGAAAAATTTCGAAAACTTGCGATTTTGTATCAGGAGAACATGAAGTAAAGAAGATGTCTTCGTGACGTGTAGTGCATTGTAAGTTGCCTACCTTAAACTTTAATTTTAATTTACAAGCTTCCTGTTTGTTTTTTAATTGTTTTTTCTTTGTAATAATGTTCGTAATTGACTATCAGGTATATTCCAATAATTATAATTAAAAATAATTTTTTAGTTTTTTGACAAATCGAAATTTTTGATTAACAAGGCTTAACGCTTTTTGCCAAAAAAAAGTTTTAATATTTTTAATTAGTTTTAGGCCTTTTACAACGATTACTATTAAAATATTCTTAATTTTTTGTGTTTAAACCCAAAAATCGACGTCTTAAAGTTTCTCGTAAAACGCTAACCTAACACGAAAATTTCGAAAACTTGCAATTTTGTATCAGGAGAACATGAAGTAAAGAAGATGTCTTCGTGACGTGTAGTGCATTGTAAGTTGCCTACCTTTAAACTTTAATTTTAATTTACAAGCTTCCTGTTTGTTTTTAATTGTTTTTTCTTTGTAATAATGTTCGTAATTGACTATCAGGTATATTCCAATAATTATAATTAAAAATAATTTTTAGTTTTTTGACAAATCGAAATTTTTGATTAACAAGGCTTAACGCTTTTTGCCAAAAAAGTTTTATTATTTTTAATTAGTTTTAGGCCTTTTACAACGATTACTATTAAAATATTCTTAATTTTTTGTGTTTAAACCCAAAAATCGACGTCTTAAAGTTTCTCGTAAAACGCTAACCTAACACGAAAAATTTCGAAAACTTGCGATTTTGTATCAGGAGAACATGAAGTAAAGAAGATGTCTTCGTGACGTGTAGTGCATTGTAAGTTGCCTACCTTAAACTTTAATTTTAATTTACAAGCTTCCTGTTTGTTTTTAATTGTTTTTTTCTTTGTAATAATGTTCGTAATTGACTATCAGGTATATTCCAATAATTATAATTAAAAATAATTTTTAGTTTTTTGACAAATCGAAATTTTTGATTAACAAGGCTTAACGCTTTTTGCCAAAAAGTTTTATTATTTTTAATTAGTTTTAGGCCTTTTACAACGATTACTATTAAAATATTCTTAATTTTTGTGTTTAAACCCAAAAATCGACGTCTTAAAGTTTCTCGTAAAACGCTAACCTAACACGAAAAATTTCCTGAAAACTTGCGATTTTGTATCAGGAGAACATGAAGTAAAGAAGATGTCTTCGTGACGTGTAGTGCATTGTAAGTTGCCTACCTTAAACTTTAATTTTAATTTACAAGCTTCCTGTTTGTTTTTTAATTGTTTTTTCTTTGTAATAATGTTCGTAATTGACTATCAGGTATATTCCAATAATTATAATTAAAAATAATTTTTTATTTTTTGACAAATCGAAATTTTTGATTAACAAGGCTTAACGCTTTTTGCCAAAAAAAGTTTTAATATTTTTAATTAGTTTTAGGCCTTTACAACGATTACTATTAAAATATTCTTAATTTTTGTGTTTAAACCCAAAAATCGACGTCTTAAAGTTTCTCGTAAAACGCTAACCTAACACGAAAAATTTCGAAAACTTGCGATTTTGTATCAGGAGAACATGAAGTAAAGAAGATGTCTTCGTGACGTGTAGTGCATTGTAAGTTGCCTACCTTAAACTTTAATTTTAATTTACAAGCTTCCTGTTTGTTTTTTAATTGTTTTTTCTTTGTAATAATGTTCGTAATTGACTATCAGGTATATTCCAATAATTATAATTAAAAATAATTTTTTAGTTTTTTGACAAATCGAAATTTTTGATTAACAAGGCTTAACGCTTTTTGCCGAAAAAGTTTTATTATTTTTAATTAGTTTTAGGCCTTTACAACGATTACTATTAAAATATTCTTAATTTTTTGTGTTTAAACCCAAAATCGACGTCTTAAAGTTTCTCGTAAAACGCTAACCTAACACGAAAAATTTTTAAAACTTGCGATTTTGTATCAGGAGAACATGAAGTAAAGAAGATGTCTTCGTGACGTGTAGTGCATTGTAAGTTGCCTACCTTAAACTTTAATTTTAATTTACAAGCTTCCTGTTTGTTTTTTAATTGTTTTTTCTTTGTAATAATGTTCGTAATTGACTATCAGGTATATTCCAATAATTATAATTAAAAATAATTTTTTAGTTTTTTGACAAATCGAAATTTTTGATTAACAAGGCTTAACGCTTTTTGCCAAGAAAAGATTTATTATTTTGAATTAGTTTTAGGCCTTTTTACAACGATTACTATTAAAAATATTCTTAATTTTTGTGTTTAAACCCAAAAATCGACGTCTTAAAGTTTCTCGTAAAACGCTAACCTAACACGAAAAATTTCGAAAACTTGCGATTTTGTATCAGGAGAACATGAAGTAAAGAAGATGTCTTCGTGACGTGTAGTGCATTGTAAGTTGCCTACCTTAAACTTTAATTTTAATTTACAAGCTTCCTGTTTGTTTTTAATTGTTTTTTCTTTGTAATAATGTTCGTAATTGACTATCAGGTATATTCCAATAATTATAATTAAAAATAATTTTTAGTTTTTTGACAAATCGAAATTTTTGATTAACAAGGCTTAACGCTTTTTGCCAAAAAAGTTTTATTATTTTTAATTAGTTTTAGGCCTTTTACAACGATTACTATTAAAATATTCTTAATTTTTTGTGTTTAAACCCAAAAAATCGACGTCTTAAAGTTTCTCGTAAAACGCTAACCTAACACGAAAAATTTCTGAAAACTTGCGATTTTGTATCAGGAGAACATGAAGTAAAGAAGATGTCTTCGTGACGTGTAGTGCATTGTAAGTTGCCTACCTTAAACTTTAATTTTAATTTACAAGCTTCCTGTTTGTTTTTTAATTGTTTTTTCTTTGTAATAATGTTCGTAATTGACTATCAGGTATATTCCAATAATTATAATTAAAAATAATTTTTTAGTTTTTTGACAAATCGAAATTTTTGATTAACAAGGCTTAACGCTTTTTGCCAAAAAATGTTTTATTATTTTTAATTAGTTTTAGCCCCTTTACAACGATTACTATTAAAATATTCTTAATTTTTTGTGTTTAAACCCAAAAATCGACGTCTTAAAGTTTCTCGTAAAACGCTAACCTAACACGAAAAATTTCGAAAACTTGCGATTTTGTATCAGGAGAACATGAAGTAAAGAAGATGTCTTCGTGACGTGTAGTGCATTGTAAGTTGCCTACCTTAAACTTTAATTTTAATTTACAAGCTTCCTGTTTGTTTTTTAATTGTTTTTTCTTTGTAATAATGTTCGTAATTGACTATCAGGTATATTCCAATAATTATAATTAAAAATAATTTTTTAGTTTTTTGACAAATCGAAATTTTTGATTAACAAGGCTTAACGCTTTTTGCCAAAAAAAGTTTTATTATTTTTAATTAGTTTTAGGCCTTTTACAACGATTACTATTAAAATATTCTTAATTTTTTGTGTTTAAACCCAAAAATCGACGTCTTAAAGTTTCTCGTAAAACGCTAACCTAACACGAAAAATTTCCAAAACTTGCGATTTTGTATCAGGAGAACATGAAGTAAAGAAGATGTCTTCGTGACGTGTAGTGCATTGTAAGTTGCCTACCTTAAACTTTAATTTTAATTTACAAGCTTCCTGTTTGTTTTTAATTGTTTTTTCTTTGTAATAATGTTCGTAATTGACTATCAGGTATATTCCAATAATTATAATTAAAAATAATTTTTTAGTTTTTTGACAAATCGAAATTTTTGATTAACAAGGCTTAACGCTTTTTGCCAAAAAAAGTTTTATTATTTTTAATTAGTTTTAGGCCTTTACAACGATTACTATTAAAATATTCTTAATTTTTTGTGTTTAAACCCAAAAATCGACGTCTTAAAGTTTCTCGTAAAACGCTAACCTAACACGAAAAATTTCGAAAACTTGCGATTTTGTATCAGGAGAACATGAAGTAAAGAAGATGTCTTCGTGACGTGTAGTGCATTGTAAGTTGCCTACCTTAAACTTTAATTTTAATTTACAAGCTTCCTGTTTGTTTTTTAATTGTTTTTTCTTTGTAATAATGTTCGTAATTGACTATCAGGTATATTCCAATAATTATAATTAAAAATAATTTTTAGTTTTTTGACAAATCGAAATTTTTGATTAACAAGGCTTAACGCTTTTTGCCAAAAAAAGTTTTATTATTTTTAATTAGTTTTAGGCCTTTACAACGATTACTATTAAAATATTCTTAATTTTTGTGTTTAAACCCAAAAATCGACGTCTTAAAGTTTCTCGTAAAACGCTAACCTAACACGAAAAATTTCTGAAAACTTGCGATTTTGTATCAGGAGAACATGAAGTAAAGAAGATGTCTTCGTGACGTGTAGTGCATTGTAAGTTGCCTACCTTAAACTTTAATTTTAATTTACAAGCTTCCTGTTTGTTTTTAATTGTTTTTTCTTTGTAATAATGTTCGTAATTGACTATCAGGTATATTCCAATAATTATAATTAAAAATAATTTTTTAGTTTTTTGACAAATCGAAATTTTTGATTAACAAGGCTTAACGCTTTTTGCCAAAAAAGTTTTATTATTTTTAATTAGTTTTAGGCCTTTTACAACGATTACTATTAAAATATTCTTAATTTTTTGTGTTTAAACCCAAAAATCGACGTCTTAAAGTTTCTCGTAAAACGCTAACCTAACACGAAAAATTTCCTGAAAACTTGCGATTTTGTATCAGGAGAACATGAAGTAAAGAAGATGTCTTCGTGACGTGTAGTGCATTGTAAGTTGCCTACCTTAAACTTTAATTTTAATTTACAAGCTTCCTGTTTGTTTTTTAATTGTTTTTTCTTTGTAATAATGTTCGTAATTGACTATCAGGTATATTCCAATAATTATAATTAAAAATAATTTTTTATTTTTTGACAAATCGAAATTTTTGATTAACAAGGCTTAACGCTTTTTGCCAAAAAAGTTTTATTATTTTTAATTAGTTTTAGGCCTTTTACAACGATTACTATTAAAATATTCTTAATTTTTGTGTTTAAACCCAAAAATCGACGTCTTAAAGTTTCTCGTAAAACGCTAACCTAACACGAAAAATTTCGAAAACTTGCGATTTTGTATCAGGAGAACATGAAGTAAAGAAGATGTCTTCGTGACGTGTAGTGCATTGTAAGTTGCCTACCTTAAACTTTAATTTTAATTTACAAGCTTCCTGTTTGTTTTTTAATTGGTTTTTTCTTTGTAATAATGTTCGTAATTGACTATCAGGTATATTCCAATAATTATAATTAAAAATAATTTTTTAGTTTTTTGACAAATCGAAATTTTTGATTAACAAGGCTTAACGCTTTTTGCCAAAAAAGTTTTATTATTTTTAATTAGTTTTAGGCCTTTACAACGATTACTATTAAAATATTCTTAATTTTTGTGTTTAAACCCAAAATCGACGTCTTAAAGTTTCTCGTAAAACGCTAACCTAACACGAAAAATTTCTGAAAACTTGTGATTTTGTATCAGGAGAACATGAAGTAAAGAAGATGTCTTCGTGACGTGTAGTGCATTGTAAGTTGCCTACCTTAAACTTTAATTTTAATTTACAAGCTTCCTGTTTGTTTTTAATTGTTTTTTCTTTGTAATAATGTTCGTAATTGACTATCAGGTATATTCCAATAATTATAATTAAAAATAATTTTTTAGTTTTTTGACAAATCGAAATTTTTGATTAACAAGGCTTAACGCTTTTTGCCAAAAAAGTTTTATTATTTTTAATTAGTTTTAGGCCTTTTACAACGATTACTATTAAAATATTCTTAATTTTTTGTGTTTAAACCCAAAAATCGACGTCTTAAAGTTTCTCGTAAAACGCTAACCTAACACGAAAAATTTCGAAAACTTGCGATTTTGTATCAGGAGAACATGAAGTAAAGAAGATGTCTTCGTGACGTGTAGTGCATTGTAAGTTGCCTACCTTAAACTTTAATTTTAATTTACAAGCTTCCTGTTTGTTTTTTAATTGTTTTTTCTTTGTAATAATGTTCGTAATTGACTATCAGGTATATTCCAATAATTATAATTAAAAATAATTTTTTAGTTTTTTGACAAATCGAAATTTTTGATTAACAAGGCTTAACGCTTTTTGCCAAAAAAGTTTTATTATTTTTAATTAGTTTTAGGCCTTTTACAACGATTACTATTAAAATATTCTTAATTTTTTGTTTTTAAACCCAAAAATCGACGTCTTAAAGTTTCTCGTAAAACGCTAACCTAACACGAAAAATTTCGAAAACTTGCGATTTTGTATCAGGAGAACATGGAAGTAAACAAGATGTCTTCGTGTCGTGTAGTGCATTGTAAGTTGCCTACCTTAAACTTTAATTTTAATTTACAAGCTTCCTGTTTGTTTTTTAATTGTTTTTTCTTTGTAATAATGTTCGTAATTGACTATCAGGTATATTCCAATAATTATAATTAAAAATCATTTTTTAGTTTTTTGACAAATCGAAATTTTTGATTAACAAGGCTTAACGCTTTTTGCCAAAAAAAGTTTTAATATTTTTAATTAGTTTTAGGCCTTTTACAACGATTACTATTAAAATATTCTTAATTTTTTGTGTTTAAACCCAAAAATCGACGTCTTAAAGTTTCTCGTAAAACGCTAACCTAACACGAAAAATTTCTGAAAACTTGCGATTTTGTATCAGGAGAACATGAAGTAAAGAAGATGTCTTCGTGACGTGTAGTGCATTGTAAGTTGCCTACCTTAAACTTTAATTTTAATTTACAAGCTTCCTGTTTGTTTTTAATTGTTTTTTCTTTGTAATAATGTTCGTAATTGACTATCAGGTATATTCCAATAATTATAATTAAAAATAATTTTTTAGTTTTTTGACAAATCGAAATTTTTGATTAACAAGGCTTAACGCTTTTTGCCAAAAAGTTTTATTATTTTTAATTAGTTTTAGGCCTTTTACAACGATTACTATTAAAATATTCTTAATTTTTTGTGTTTAAACCCAAAAATCGACGTCTTAAAGTTTCTCGTAAAACGCTAACCTAACACGAAAAATTTCGAAAACTTGCGATTTTGTATCAGGAGAACATGAAGTAAAGAAGATGTCTTCGTGACGTGTAGTGCATTGTAAGTTGCCTACCTTAAACTTTAATTTTAATTTACAAGCTTCCTGTTTGTTTTTTAATTGTTTTTTCTTTGTAATAATGTTCGTAATTGACTATCAGGTATATTCCAATAATTATAATTAAAAATAATTTTTTAGTTTTTTGACAAATCGAAATTTTTGATTAACAAGGCTTAACGCTTTTTGCCAAAAAATTTTTATTTTTTTTTATTAGTTTTAGGCCTTTTACAACGATTACTATTAAAATCTTCTTAATTTTTTGTGTTTAAACCCAAAAATCGACGTCTTAAAGTTTCTCGTAAAACGCTAACCTAACACGAAAATTTCGAAAACTTGCGATTTTGTATCAGGAGAACATGAAGTAAAGAAGATGTCTTCGTGACGTGTAGTGCATTATAAGTTGCCTACCTTAAACTTTAATTTTAATTTACAAGCTTCCTGTTTGTTTTTTAATTGTTTTTTCTTTGTAATAATGTTCGTAATTGACTATCAGGTATATTTCAATAATTATAATTAAAAATAATTTTTTAGTTTTTTGACAAATAGAAATTTTTGATTAACAAGGCTTAACGCTTTTTGCCAAAAAAAGTTTTAATATTTTTAATTAGTTTTAGGCCTTTTACAACGATTACTATTAAAATATTCTTAATTTTTGTGTTTAAACCCAAAATCGACGTCTTAAAGTTTCTCGTAAAACGCTAACCTAACACGAAAAATTTCGAAAACTTGCGATTTTGTATCAGGAGAACATGAAGTAAAGAAGATGTCTTCGTGACGTGTAGTGCATTGTAAGTTGCCTACCTTAAACTTTAATTTTAATTTACAAGCTTCCTGTTTGTTTTTTAATTGTTTTTTCTTTGTAATAATGTTCGTAATTGACTATCAGGTATATTCCAATAATTATAATTAAAAATAATTTTTTAGTTTTTTGACAAATCGAAATTTTTGATTAACAAGGCTTAACGCTTTTTGCCAAAAAAGTTTTATTATTTTTAATTAGTTTTAGGCCTTTACAACGATTACTATTAAAATATTCTTAATTTTTGTGTTTAAACCCAAAAATCGACGTCTTAAAGTTTCTCGTAAAACGCTAACCTAACACGAAAATCTTCGAAAACTTGCGATTTTGTATCAGGAGAACATGAAGTAAAGAAGATGTCTTCGTGACGGGTAGTGCATTGTAAGTTGCCTACCTTAAGCTTTAATTTTAATTTACAAGCTTCCTGTTTGTTTTTAATTGTTTTTCTTTTGTAATAATGTTCGTAATTGACTATCAGGTATATTCCAATAATTATAATTAAAAATAATTTTTTAGTTTTTTGACAAATCGAAATTTTTGATTAACAAGGCTTAACGCTTTTTGCCAAAAAAGTTTTATTATTTTTAATTAGTTTTAGGCCTTTTACAACGATTACTATTAAAATATTCTTAATTTTTGTGTTTAAACCCAAAAATCGACGTCTTAAAGTTTCTCGTAAAACGCTAACCTAACACGAAAAATTTCGAAAACTTGCGATTTTGTATCAGGAGAACATGAAGTAAAGAAGATGTCTTCGTGACGTGTAGTGCATTGTAAGTTGCCTACCTTAAACTTTAATTTTAATTTACAAGCTTCCTGTTGGTTTTTTAATTGTTTTTTCTTTGTAATAATGTTCGTAATTGACTATCAGGTATATTCCAATAATTATAATTAAAAATAATTTTTTAGTTTTTTGACAAATCGAAATTTTTGATTAACAAGGCTTAACGCTTTTTGCCAAACAAAGCTTTATTATTTTTAATTAGTTTTAGGCCTTTACAACGATTACTATTAAAATATTCTTAATTTTTTGTGTTTAAACCCAAAAATCGACGTCTTAAAGTTTCTCGTAAAACGCTAACCTAACACGAAAAATTTCTGAAAACTTGCGATTTTGTATCAGGAGAACATGAAGTAAAGAAGATGTCTTCGTGACGTGTAGTGCATTGTAAGTTGCCTACCTTAAACTTTAATTTTAATTTACAAGCTTCCTGTTTGTTTTTTAATTGTTTTTCTTTGTAATAATGTTCGTAATTGACTATCAGGTATATTCCAATAATTATAATTAAAAATAATTTTTAGTTTTTTGACAAATCGAAATTTTTGATTAACAACGCTTAACGCTTTTTGCCAAAAAAAGTTTTATTATTTTTAATTAGTTTTAGGCCTTTACAACGATTACTATTAAAATATTCTTAATTTTTGTGTTTAAACCCAAAAATCGACGTCTTAAAGTTTCTCGTAAAACGCTAACCTAACACGAAAAATTTCGAAAACTTGCGATTTTGTATCAGGAGAACATGAAGTAAAGAAGATGTCTTCGTGACGTGTAGTGCATTGTAAGTTGCCTACCTTAAACTTTAATTTTAATTTACAAGCTTCCTGTTTGTTTTTTAATTGTTTTTTCTTTGTAATAATGTTCGTAATTGACTATCAGGTATATTCCAATAATTATAATTAAAAATAATTTTAGTTTTTGACAAATCGAAATTTTTGATTAACAAGGCTTAACGCTTTTTGCCAAAAAAGTTTTATTATTTTTAATTAGTTTTAGGCCTTTTACAACGATTACTATTAAAATATTCTTAATTTTTTGTGTTTAAACCCAAAAATCGACGTCTTAAAGTTTCTCGTAAAACGCTAACCTAACACGAAAAATTTCGAAAACTTGCGATTTTGTATCAGGAGAACATGAAGTAAAGAAGATGTCTTCGTGACGTGTAGTGCATTGTAAGTTGCCTACCTTAAACTTTAATTTTAATTTACAAGCTTCCTGTTTGTTTTTTAATTGTTTTTTTCTTTGTAATAATGTTCGTAATTGACTATCAGGTATATTCCAATAATTATAATTAAAAATAATTTTTTAGTTTTTTGACAAATCGAAATTTTTGATTAACAATGCTTAACGCTTTTTGCTAAAAAAAAGTTTTATTATTTTTAATTAGTTTTAGGCCTTTTACAACGATTACTATTAAAATATTCTTAATTTTTTGTGTTTAAACCCAAAAATCGACGTCTTAAAGTTTCTCGTAAAACGCTAACCTAACACGAAAAATTTCGAAAACTTGCGATTTTGTATCAGGAGAACATGAAGTAAAGAAGATGTCTTCGTGACGTGTAGTGCATTGTAAGTTGCCTACCTTAAACTTTAATTTTAATTTACAAGCTTCCTGTTTGTTTTTTAATTGTTTTTTCTTTGTAATAATGTTCGTAATTGACTATCAGGTATATTCCAATAATTATAATTAAAAATAATTTTTTAGTTTTTTGACAAATCGAAATTTTTGATTAACAAGGCTTAACGCTTTTTGCCAAAAAAGGTTTATTATTTTTAATTAGTTTTAGGCCTTTTACAACGATTACTATTAAAATATTCTTAATTTTTTGTGTTTAAACCCAAAAATCGACGTCTTAAAGTTTCTCGTAAAACGCTAACCTAACACGAAAAATTTCGAAAACTTGCGATTTTGTATCAGGAGAACATGAAGTAAAGAAGATGTCTTCGTGACGTGTAGTGCATTGTAAGTTGCCTACCTTAAACTTTAATTTTAATTTACAAGCTTCCTGTTTGTTTTTTAATTGTTTTTTCTTTGTAATAATGTTCGTAATTGACTATCAGGTATATTCCAATAATTATAATTAAAAATAATTTTTAGTTTTTTGACAAATCGAAATTTTGATTAACAAGGCTTAACGCTTTTTGCCAAAAAAGTTTTATTATTTTTAATTAGTTTTAGGCCTTTTACAACGATTACTATTAAAAATATTCTTAATTTTTGTGTTTAAACCCAAAAATCGACGTCTTAAAGTTTCTCGTAAAACGCTAACCTAACACGAAAAAATTTCGAAAACTTGCGATTTTGTATCAGGAGAACATGAAGTAAAGAAGATGTCTTCGTGACGTGTAGTGCATTGTAAGTTGCCTACCTTAAACTTTAATTTTAATTTACAAGCTTCCTGTTTGTTTTTTAATTGTTTTTTCTTTGTAATAATGTTCGTAATTGACTATCAGGTATATTCCAATAATTATAATTAAAAATAATTTTTTAGTTTTTTGACAAATCGAAATTTTTGATTAACAAGGCTTAACGCTTTTTGCCAAAAAGTTTTATTATTTTTAATTAGTTTTAGGCCTTTTACAACGATTACTATTAAAATATTCTTAATTTTTGTGTTTAAACCCAAAAATCGACGTCTTAAAGTTTCTCGTAAAACGCTAACCTAACACGAAAAAATTTCTGTGAAAACTTGCGATTTTGTATCAGGAGAACATGAAGTAAAGAAGATGTCTTCGTGACGTGTAGTGCATTGTAAGTTGCCTACCTTAAACTTTAATTTTAATTTACAAGCTTCCTGTTTGTTTTTTAATTGTTTTTTCTTTGTAATAATGTTCGTAATTGACTATCAGGTATATTCCAATAATTATAATTAAAAATAATTTTTTAGTTTTTTGACAAATCGAAATTTTTGATTAACAAGGCTTAACGCTTTTTGCCAAAAAGTTTTATTATTTTTAATTAGTTTTAGGCCTTTTACAACGATTACTATTAAAATATTCTTAATTTTTGTGTTTAAACCCAAAAATCGACGTCTTAAAGTTTCTCGTAAAACGCTAACCTAACACGAAAAATTTCGAAAACTTGCGATTTTGTATCAGGAGAACATGAAGTAAAGAAGATGTCTTCGTGACGTGTAGTGCATTGTAAGTTGCCTACCTTAAACTTTAATTTTAATTTACAAGCTTCCTGTTTGTTTTTTAATTGTTTTTTCTTTGTAATAATGTTCGTAATTGACTATCAGGTATATTCCAATAATTATAATTAAAAATAATTTTTTAGTTTTTTGACAAATCGAAATTTTTGATTAACAAGGCTTAACGCTTTTTGCCAAAAAAAAGTTTTAATATTTTTAATTAGTTTTAGGCCTTTTACAACGATTACTATTAAAATATTCTTAATTTTTTGTGTTTAAACCCAAAAATCGACGTCTTAAAGTTTCTCGTAAAACGCTAACCTAACACGAAAAATTTCGAAAACTTGCGATTTTGTATCAGGAGAACATGAAGTAAAGAAGATGTCTTCGTGACGTGTAGTGCATTGTAAGTTGCCTACCTTAAACTTTAATTTTAATTTACAAGCTTCCTGTTTGTTTTTTAATTGTTTTTTCTTTGTAATAATGTTCGTAATTGACTATCAGGTATATTCCAATAATTATAATTAAAAATAATTTTTAGTTTTTTGACAAATCGAAATTTTTGATTAACAAGGCTTAACGCTTTTTGCCAAAAAAAGTTTTATTATTTTTAATTAGTTTTAGGCCTTTTACAACGATTACTATTAAAATATTCTTAATTTTTTGTGTTTAAACCCAAAAATCGACGTCTTAAAGTTTCTCGTAAAACGCTAACCTAACACGAAAATCTTCGAAAACTTGCGATTTTGTATCAGGAGAACATGAAGTAAAGAAGATGTCTTCGTGACGTGTAGTGCATTGTAAGTTGCCTACCTTAAACTTTAATTTTAATTTACAAGCTTCCTGTTTGTTTTTTAATTGTTTTTTCTTTGTAATAATGTTCGTAATTGACTATCAGGTATATTCCAATAATTATAATTAAAAATAATTTTTAGTTTTTTGACAAATCGAAATTTTTGATTAACAAGGCTTAACGCTTTTTGCCAAAAAAGTTTTATTATTTTTAATTAGTTTTAGGCCTTTTACAACGATTACTATTAAAATATTCTTAATTTTTTGTGTTTAAACCCAAAAATCGACGTCTTAAAGTTTCTCGTAAAACGCTAACCTAACACGAAAAATTTCGAAAACTTGCGATTTTGTATCAGGAGAACATGAAGTAAAGAAGATGTCTTCGTGACGTGTAGTGCATTGTAAGTTGCCTACCTTAAACTTTAATTTTAATTTACAAGCTTCCTGTTTGTTTTTTAATTGTTTTTTCTTTGTAATAATGTTCGTAATTGACTATCAGGTATATTCCAATAATTATAATTAAAAATAATTTTTTAGTTTTTTGACAAATCGAAATTTTTGATTAACAAGGCTTAACGCTTTTTGCCAAAAAAAGTTTTATTATTTTTAATTAGTTTTAGGCCTTTTACAACGATTACTATTAAAATATTCTTAATTTTTTGTGTTTAAACCCAAAAATCGACGTCTTAAAGTTTCTCGTAAAACGCTAACCTAACACGAAAATCTTCGAAAACTTGCGATTTTGTATCAGGAGAACATGAAGTAAAGAAGATGTCTTCGTGACGTGTAGTGCATTGTAAGTTGCCTACCTTAAACTTTAATTTTAATTTACAAGCTTCCTGTTTGTTTTTTAATTGTTTTTTCTTTGTAATAATGTTCGTAATTGACTATCAGGTATATTCCAATAATTATAATTAAAAATAATTTTTAGTTTTTGACAAATCGAAATTTTTGATTAACAAGGCTTAACGCTTTTGCCAAAAAAAGTTTTATTATTTTTAATTAGTTTTAGGCCTTTTACAACGATTACTATTAAAATATTCTTAATTTTTGTGTTTAAACCCAAAAATCGACGTCTTAAAGTTTCTCGTAAAACGCTAACCTAACACGAAAAATTTCGAAAACTTGCGATTTTGTATCAGGAGAACATGAAGTAAAGAAGATGTCTTCGTGACGTGTAGTGCATTGTAAGTTGCCTACCTTAAACTTTAATTTTAATTTACAAGCTTCCTGTTTGTTTTTAATTGTTTTTTCTTTGTAATAATGTTCGTAATTGACTATCAGGTATATTCCAATAATTATAATTAAAAATAATTTTTTAGTTTTTTGACAAATCGAAATTTTTGATTAACAAGGCTTAACGCTTTTGCCAAAAAAGTTTTATTATTTTTAATTAGTTTTAGGCCTTTTACAACGATTACTATTAAAATATTCTTAATTTTTTGTGTTTAAACCCAAAAATCGACGTCTTAAAGTTTCTCGTAAAACGCTAACCTAACACGAAAAATTTCGAAAACTTGCGATTTTGTATCAGGAGAACATGAAGTAAAGAAGATGTCTTCGTGACGTGTAGTGCATTGTAAGTTGCCTACCTTAAACTTTAATTTTAATTTACAAGCTTCCTGTTTGTTTTTTAATTGTTTTTTCTTTGTAATAATGTTCGTAATTGACTATCAGGTATATTCCAATAATTATAATTAAAAATAATTTTTTAGTTTTTTGACAAATCGAAATTTTGATTAACAAGGCTTAACGCTTTTTGCCAAAAAAAGTTTTATTATTTTTAATTAGTTTTAGGCCTTTTACAACGATTACTATTAAAATATTCTTAATTTTTTGTGTTTAAACGCCAAAATCGACGTCTTAAAGTTTCTCGTAAAACGCTAACCTCACACGAAAAATGTCGAAAACTTGCGGTTTTGTATCAGGAGAACCTGAAGTAAAGAAGATGCCTCCGTGACGTGTAGTGCATTGTAAGTTGCCTACCTTAAACTTTAATTTTAATTTACAAGCTTCCTGTTTGTTTTTAATTGTTTTTCTTTGTAATAATGTTCGTAATTGACTATCAGGTATATTCCAATAATTATAATTAAAAATAATTTTTTAGTTTTTGACAAATCGAAATTTTTGATTAACAAGGCTTAACGCTTTTTGCCAAAAAAAGTTTTATTATTTTAATTAGTTTTAGGCCTTTACAACGATTACTATTAAAATATTCTTAATTTTTGTGTTTAAACCCAAAAATCGACGTCTTAAAGTTTCTCGTAAAACGCTAACCTAACACGAAAAATTTCTGAAAACTTGCGATTTTGTATCAGGAGAACATGAAGTAAAGAAGATGTCTTCGTGACGTGTAGTGCATTGTAAGTTGCCTACCTTAAACTTTAATTTTAATTTACAAGCTTCCTGTTTGTTTTTTAATTGTTTTTTCTTTGTAATAATGTTCGTAATTGACTATCAGGTATATTCCAATAATTATAATTAAAAATAATTTTTAGTTTTTTGACAAATCGAAATTTTTGATTAACAAGGCTTAACGCTTTTGCCAAAAAAAGTTTTATTATTTTTAATTAGTTTTAGGCCTTTACAACGATTACTATTAAAATATTCTTAATTTTTGTGTTTAAACCCAAAAATCGACGTCTTAAAGTTTCTCGTAAAACGCTAACCTAACACGAAAAATTTCGAAAACTTGCGATTTTGTATCAGGAGAACATGAAGTAAAGAAGATGTCTTCGTGACGTGTAGTGCATTGTAAGTTGCCTACCTTAAACTTTAATTTTAATTTACAAGCTTCCTGTTTGTTTTTAATAGTTTTTTCTTTGTAATAATGTTCGTGATTGACTATCAGGTATGTTCCAATAATTATAATTAAAAATAATTTTTTAGTTTTTTGACAAATCGAAATTTTTGATTAACAAGGCTTAACGCTTTTTGCCAAAAAAGTTTTATTATTTTTAATTAGTTTTAGGCCTTTTACAACGATTACTATTAAAATATTCTTAATTTTTGTGTTTAAACCCAAAAATCGACGTCTTAAAGTTTCTCGTAAAACGCTAACCTAACACGAAAAATTTCGAAAACTTGCGATTTTGTATCAGGAGAACATGAAGTAAAGAAGATGTCTTCGTGACGTGTAGTGCATTGTAAGTTGCGTACCTTAATTTTTAATTTTAATTTACAAGCTTGCTGTTGGTTTTTTAATTGTTTTTTGTTTGTAATAATGTTCGTAATTGACTATCAGGTATATTCCAATAATTATAATTAAAAATAATTTTTTAGTTTTTTGACAAATCGAAATTTTTGATTAACAAGGCTTAACGCTTTTTGCCAAAAAAGTTTTATTATTTTTAATTAGTTTTAGGCCTTTTACAACGATTACTATTAAAATATTCTTAATTTTTTGTGTTTAAACCCAAAAATCGACGTCTTAAAGTTTCTCGTAAAACGCTAACCTAACACGAAAAATTTCGAAAACTTGCGATTTTGTATCAGGAGAACATGAAGTAAAGAAGATGTCTTCGTGACGTGTAGTGCATTGTAAGTTGCCTACCTTAAACTTTAATTTTAATTTACAAGCTTCCTGTTTGTTTTTAATTGTTTTTCTTTGTAATAATGTTCGTAATTGACTATCAGGTATATTCCAATAATTATAATTAAAAATAATTTTTAGTTTTTTGACAAATCGAAATTTTTGATTAACAAGGCTTAACGCTTTTTGCCAAAAAAGTTTTATTATTTTTAATTAGTTTTAGGCCTTTTACAACGATTACTATTAAAATATTCTTAATTTTTGTGTTTAAACCCAAAAATCGACGTCTTAAAGTTTCTCGTAAAACGCTAACCTAACACGAAAATCTTCGAAAACTTGCGATTTTGTATCAGGAGAACATGAAGTAAAGAAGATGTCTTCGTGACGTGTAGTGCATTGTAAGTTGCCTACCTTAAACTTTAATTTTAATTTACAAGCTTCCTGTTTGTTTTTAATTGTTTTTTCTTTGTAATAATGTTCGTAATTGACTATCAGGTATATTCCAATAATTATAATTAAAAATAATTTTTAGTTTTTTGACAAATCGAAATTTTTGATTAACAAGGCTTAACGCTTTTTGCCAAAAAAGTTTTATTATTTTTAATTAGTTTTAGGCCTTTACAACGATTACTATTAAAATATTCTTAATTTTTTGTGTTTAAACCCAAAAATCGACGTCTTAAAGTTTCTCGTAAAACGCTAACCTAACACGAAAAATTTCTGAAAACTTGCGTGATTTTGTATCAGGAGAACATGAAGTAAAGAAGATGTCTTCGTGACGTGTAGTGCATTGTAAGTTGCCTACCTTAAACTTTAATTTTAATTTACAAGCTTCCTGTTTGTTTTTAATTGTTTTTTCTTTGTAATAATGTTCGTAATTGACTATCAGGTATATTCCAATAATTATAATTAAAAATAATTTTTTAGTTTTGACAAATCGAAATTTTTGATTAACAAGGCTTAACGCTTTTTGCCAAAAAAGTTTTATTATTTTTAATTAGTTTTAGGCCTTTACAACGATTACTATTAAAATATTCTTAATTTTTGTGTTTAAACCCAAAAATCGACGTCTTAAAGTTTCTCGTAAAACGCTAACCTAACACGAAAAATTTCTGAAAACGTGCGATTTTGTATCAGGAGAACATGAAGTAAAGAAGATGTCTTCGTGACGTGTAGTGCATTGTAAGTTGCCTACCTTAAACTTTAATTTTAATTTACAAGCTTCCTGTTTGTTTTTAATTGTTTTTTCTTTTGTAATAATGTTCGTAATTGACTATCAGGTATATTCCAATAATTATAATTAAAAATAATTTTTAGTTTTTTGACAAATCGAAATTTTTGATTAACAAGGCTTAACGCTTTTTGCCAAAAAAAGTTTTATTATTTTTAATTAGTTTTAGGCCTTTACAACGATTACTATTAAAATATTCTTAATTTTTGTGTTTAAACCCAAAAATCGACGTCTTAAAGTTTCTCGTAAAACGCTAACCTAACACGAAAAATTTCGAAAACTTGGGATTTTGTATCAGGAGAACATGAAGTAAAGAAGATGTCTTCGTGACGTGTAGTGCATTGTAAGTTGCCTACCTTAAACTTTAATTTTAATTTACAAGCTTCCTGTTTGTTTTTAATTGTTTTTCTTTGTAATAATGTTCGTAATTGACTATCAGGTATATTCCAATAATTATAATTAAAAATAATTTTTAGTTTTGACAAATCGAAATTTTTGATTAACAAGGCTTAACGCTTTTGCCAAAAAGTTTTATTATTTTTAATTAGTTTTAGGCCTTTTACAACGATTACTATTAAAATATTCTTAATTTTTGTGTTTAAACCCAAAAATCGACGTCTTAAAGTTTCTCGTAAAACGCTAACCTAACACGAAAAATTTCGAAAACTTGCGATTTTGTATCAGGAGAACATGAAGTAAAGAAGATGTCTTCGTGACGTGTAGTGCATTGTAAGTTGCCTACCTTAAACTTTAACTTTAATTTACAAGCTTCCTGTTTGTTTTTAATTGTTTTTTCTTTGTAATAATGTTCGTAATTGACTATCAGGTATATTCCAATAATTATAATTAAAAATAATTTTTAGTTTTTTGACAAATCGAAATTTTTGATTAACAAGGCTTAACGCTTTTTGCCAAAAAAAGTTTTATTATTTTTAATTAGTTTTAGGCCTTTACAACGATTACTATTAAAATATTCTTAATTTTTGTGTTTAAACCCAAAAATCGACGTCTTAAAGTTTCTCGTAAAACGCTAACCTAACACGAAAAAATTTCGAAAACTTGCGCTTTTGTATCAGGAGACCATGAAGTAAAGAAGATGTCTTCGTGACGTGTAGTGCATTGTAAATTGCCTACCTTAAACTTTAATTTTAATTTACAAGCTTCCTGTTTGTTTTTAATTGTTTTTTCTTTGTAATAATGTTCGTAATTGACTATCAGGTATATTCCAATAATTATAATTAAAAATAATTTTTAGTTTTTGACAAATCGAAATTTTTGATTAACAAGGCTTAACGCTTTTTGCCAAAAAAGTTTTATTATTTTTAATTAGTTTTAGGCCTTTTACAACGATTACTATTAAAATATTCTTAATTTTTGTGTTTCAACCCAAAAATCCACGTCTTAAAGTTTCTCGTAAAACGCTAACCTAACACGAAAAATTTCGAAAACTTGCGATTTTGTATCAGGAGAACATGAAGTAAAGAAGATGTCTTCGTGACGTGTAGTGCATTGTAAGTTGCCTACCTTAGAATTTAAATTTAATTTACAAGCTTCCTGTTTGTTTTTAATTGTTTTTCTTTGTAATAATGTTCGTAATTGACTATCAGGTATATTCCAATAATTATAATTAAAAATAATTTTTAGTTTTTGACAAATCGAAATTTTTGATTAACAAGGCTTAACGCTTTTTGCCAAAAAAGTTTTATTATTTTTAATTAGTTTTAGGCCTTTTACAACGATTACTATTAAAATATTCTTAATTTTTTGTGTTTAAACCCAAAAATCGACGACTTAAAGTTTCTCGTAAAACGCTAACCTAACACGAATGATTTCTAAAATTTGCGATTTTGTATCAGGAGAACATGAAGTAAAGAAGATGTCTTCGTGACGTGTAGTGCATTGTAAGTTGCCTACCTTAAACTTTAATTTTAATTTACAAGCTTCCTGTTTGTTTTTTAATTGTTTTTTCTTTGTAATAATGTTCGTAATTGACTATCAGGTATATTCCAATAATTATAATTAAAAATAATTTTTTAGTTTTTTGACAAATCGAAATTTTTGATTAACAAGGCTTAACGCTTTTTGCCAAAAAAAGTTTTATTATTTTTAATTAGTTTTAGGCCTTTTACAACGATTACTATTAAAATATTCTTAATTTTTTGTGTTTAAACCCAAAAATCGACGTCTTAAAGTTTCTCGTAAAACGCTAACCTAACACGAAAAATTTCGAAAACTTGCGATTTTGTATCAGGAGAACATGAAGTAAAGAAGATGTCTTCGTGACGTGTAGTGCATTGTAAGTTGCCTACCTTAAACTTCAATTTACAAGCTTCCTGTTTGTTTTTTAATTGTTTTTTCTTTGTAATAATGTTCGTAATTGACTATCAGGTATATTCCAATAATTATAATTAAAAATAATTTTTTAGTTTTTTGACAAATCGAAATTTTTGATTAACAAGGCTTAACGCTTTTTGCCAAAAAAAGTTTTATTATTTTTAATTAGTTTTAGGCCTTTTACAACGATTACTATTAAAATATTCTTAATTTTTGTGTTTAAACCCAAAAATCGACGTCTTAAAGTTTCTCGTAAAACGCTAACCTAACACGAAAAATTTCGAAAACTTGCGATTTTGTATCAGGAGAACATGAAGTAAAGAAGATGTCTTCGTGACGTGTAGTGCATTGTAAGTTGCCTACCTTAAACTTTAATTTTAATTTACAAGCTTCCTGTTTGTTTTTTAATTGTTTTTTCTTTGTAATAATGTTCGTAATTGACTATCAGGTATATTCCAATAATTATAATTAAAAATAATTTTTTAGTTTTTTGACAAATCGAAATTTTTGATTAACAAGGCTTAACGCTTTTTGCCAAAAAAAGTTTTTTTTATTTTAATTAGTTTTAGGCCTTTTTCGCCGATTACTAAAAAAATATTCTTAATTTTCTGTGTTTAAACCCAAAAATCGACGTCTTAAAGTTTCTCGTAAAACGCTAACCTAACACGAAAAATTTCGAAAACTTGCGATTTTGTATCAGGAGAACATGAAGTAAAGAAGATGTCTTCGTGACGTGTAGTGCATTGTAAATTGCCTACCTTAAACTTTAATTTTAATTTACAAGCTTCCTGTTTGTTTTTTAATTGTTTTTTCTTTGTAATAATGTTCGTAATTGACTATCAGGTATATTCCAATAAATATAATTAAAAGTAATTTTTTAGCTTTTTGACAAATCGAAATTTTTGATTAACAAGGCTTAACGCTTTTTGCCAAAAAAAGTTTTATTATTTTTAATTAGTTTTAGGCCTTTTACAACGATTACTATTAAAATATTCTTAATTTTTTGTGTTTAAACCCAAAAATCGACGTCTTAAAGTTTCTCGTAAAACGCTAACCTAACACGAAAAATTTCGAAAACTTGCGATTTTGTATCAGGAGAACATGAAGTAAAGAAGATGTCTTCGTGACGTGTAGTGCATTGTAAATTGCCTACCTTAAACTTTAATTTTAATTTACAAGCTTCCTGTTTGTTTTTAATTGTTTTTCTTTGTAATAATGTTCGTAATTGACTATCAGGTATATTCCAATAATTATAATTAAAAATAATTTTTAGTTTTTGACAAATCGAAATTTTTGATTAACAAGGCTTAACGCTTTTTGCCAAAAAAGTTTTATTATTTTAATTAGTTTTAGGCCTTTACAACGATTACTATTAAAATATTCTTAATTTTTGTGTTTAAACCCAAAAATCGACGTCTTAAAGTTTCTCGTAAAACGCTAACCTAACACGAAAAATTTCGAAAACTTGCGATTTTGTATCAGGAGAACATGAAGTAAAGAAGATGTCTTCGTGACGTGTAGTGCATTGTAAGTTGCCTACCTTAAACTTTAATTTTAATTTACAAGCTTCCTGTTTGTTTTTAATTGTTTTTTCTTTGTAATAATGTTCGTAATTGACTATCAGGTATATTCCAATAATTATAATTAAAAATAATTTTTAGTTTTTTGACAAATCGAAATTTTTGATTAACAAGGCTTAACGCTTTTGCCAAAAAAAGTTTTATTATTTTTAATTAGTTTTAGGCCTTTTACAACGATTACTATTAAAATATTCTTAATTTTGTGTTTAAACCCAAAAATCGACGACTTAAAGTTTCTCGTAAAACGCTAACCTAACACGAATGATTTCTAAAATTTGCGATTTTGTATCAGGAGAACATGAAGTAAAGAAGATGTCTTCGTGACGTGTAGTGCATTGTAAGTTGCCTACCTTAAACTTTAATTTTAATTTACAAGCTTCCTGTTTGTTTTTTAATTGTTTTTTCTTTGTAATAATGTTCGTAATTGACTATCAGGTATATTCCAATAATTATAATTAAAAATAATTTTTAGTTTTTGACAAATCGAAATTTTTGATTAACAAGGCTTAACGCTTTTGCCAAAAAGTTTTATTATTTTTAATTAGTTTTAGGCCTTTTACAACGATTACTATTAAAATATTCTTAATTTTTGTGTTTAAACCCAAAAATCGACGTCTTAAAGTTTCTCGTAAAACGCTAACCTAACACGAAAATCTTCGAAAACTTGCGATTTTGTATCAGGAGAACATGAAGTAAAGAAGATGTCTTCGTGACGTGTAGTGCATTGTAAGTTGCCTACCTTAAACTTTAATTTTAATTTACAAGCTTCCTGTTTGTTTTTAATTGTTTTTTCTTTGTAATAATGTTCGTAATTGACTATCAGGTATATTCCAATAATTATAATTAAAAATAATTTTTAGTTTTTGACAAATCGAAATTTTTGGTTAACAAGGCTTAACGCTTTTTGCCAAAAAAAGTTTTAATATTTTTAATTAGTTTTAGGCCTTTTACAACGATTACTATTAAAATATTCTTAATTTTTTGTGTTTAAACCCAAAAATCGAAGTCTTAAAGTTTCTCGTAAAACGCTAACCTAACACGAAAAATTTCGAAAACTTGCGATTTTGTATCAGGAGAACATGAAGTAAAGAAGATGTCTTCGTGACGTGTAGTGCATTGTAAGTTGCCTACCTTAAACTTTAATTTTAATTTACAAGCTTCCTGTTTGTTTTTAATTGTTTTTTCTTTGTAATAATGTTCGTAATTGACTATCAGGTATATTCCAATAATTATAATTAAAAATAATTTTTTAGTTTTTTGACAAATCGAAATTTTTGATTAACAAGGCTTAACGCTTTTGCCAAAAAAAGTTTTATTATTTTTAATTAGTTTTAGGCCTTTTACAACGATTACTATTAAAATATTCTTAATTTTTGTGTTTAAACCCAAAAATCGACGTCTTAAAGTTTCTCGTAAAACGCTAACCTAACACGAAAAATTTCGAAAACTTGCGATTTTGTATCAGGAGAACATGAAGTAAAGAAGATGTCTTCGTGACGTGTAGTGCATTGTAAGTTGCCTACCTTAAACTTTAATTTTAATTTACAAGCTTCCTGTTTGTTTTTTAATTGTTTTTTCTTTGTAATAATGTTCGTAATTGACTATCAGGTATATTCCAATAATTATAATTAAAAATAAATTTTTAGTTTTTTGACAAATCGAAATTTTTGATTAACAAGGCTTAACGCTTTTTGCCAAAAAAAGTTTTAATATTTTTAATTAGTTTTAGGCCTTTTACAACGATTACTATTAAAATATTCTTAATTTTTGTGTTTAAACCCAAAAATCGACGTCTTAAAGTTTCTCGTAAAACGCTAACCTAACACGAAAAATTTCGAAAACTTGCGATTTTGTATCAGGAGAACATGAAGTAAAGAAGATGTCTTCGTGACGTGTAGTGCATTGTAAGTTGCCTACCTTAAACTTTAATTTTAATTTACAAGCTTCCTGTTTGTTTTTTAATTGTTTTTCTTTGTAATAATGTTCGTAATTGACTATCAGGTATATTCCAATAATTATAATTAAAAATAATTTTTAGTTTTTGACAAATCGAAATTTTTGATTAACAAGGCTTAACGCTTTTTGCCAAAAAAGTTTTATTATTTTTAATTAGTTTTAGGCCTTTTACAACGATTACTATTAAAATATTCTTAATTTTTTGTGTTTAAACCCAAAAATCGACGTCTTAAAGTTTCTCGTAAAACGCTAACCTAACACGAAAAATTTCGAAAACTTGCGATTTTGTATCAGGAGAACATGAAGTAAAGAAGATGTCTTCGTGACGTGTAGTGCATTGTAAGTTGCCTACCTTAAACTTTAATTTTAATTTACAAGCTTCCTGTTTGTTTTTTAATTGTTTTTTCTTTGTAATAATGTTCGTAATTGACTATCAGGTATATTCCAATAATTATAATTAAAAATAATTTTTAGTTTTTTGACAAATCAGAAATTTTTGATTAACAAGGCTTAACGCTTTTTGCCAAAAAGTTTTATTATTTTTAATTAGTTTTAGGCCTTTTACAACGATTACTATTAAAATATTCTTAATTTTTGTGTTTAAACCCAAAAATCGACGTCTTAAAGTTTCTCGTAAAACGCTAACCTAACACGAAAAATTTCGAAAACTTGCGATTTTGTATCAGGAGAACATGAAGTAAAGAAGATGTCTTCGTGACGTGTAGTGCATTGTAAAGTGCCTACCTTAAGCTTTAATTTTAATTTACAAGCCTCCTCTTTGTTTTATAATTGTTTTTCTTTGTAATAATGTTCGTAATTGACTATCAGGTATATTCCAATAATTATAATTAAAAATAATTTTTAGTTTTGACAAATCGAAATTTTTGATTAACAAGGCTTAACGCTTTTTGCCAAAAAAGTTTTATTATTTTTAATTAGTTTTAGGCCTTTTACAACGATTACTATTAAAATATTCTTAATTTTTTGTGTTTAAACCCAAAAATCGACGTCTTAAAGTTTCTCGTAAAACGCTAACCTAACACGAAAAATTTCGAAAACTTGCGATTTTGTATCAGGAGAACATGAAGTAAAGAAGATGTCTTCGTGACGTGTAGTGCATTGTAAGTTGCCTACCTTAAACTTTAATTTTAATTTACAAGCTTCCTGTTTGATTTTTAATTGTTTTTTCTTTGTAATAATGTTCGTAATTGACTATCAGGTATATTCCAATAATTATAATTAAAAATAATTTTTTAGTTTTTTGACAAATCGAAATTTTTGATTAACAAGGCTTAACGCTTTTTGCCAAAAAAGTTTTATTATTTTTAATTAGTTTTAGGCCTTTTACAACGATTACTATTAAAATATTCTTAATTTTTTGTGTTTAAACCCAAAAATCGACGTCTTAAAGTTTCTCGTAAAACGCTAACCTAACACGAAAAATTTCGAAAACTTGCGATTTTGTATCAGGAGAACATGAAGTAAAGAAGATGTCTTCGTGACGTGTAGTGCATTGTAAGTTGCCTACCTTAAACTTTAATTTTAATTTACAAGCTTCCTGTTTGTTTTTTAATTGTTTTTTCTTTGTAATAATGTTCGTAATTGACTATCAGGTATATTCCAATAATTATAATTAAAAATAATTTTTAGTTTTTTGACAAATCGAAATTTTTGATTAACAAGGCTTAACGCTTTTTGCCAAAAAAGTTTTATTATTTTTAATTAGTTTTAGGCCTTTTACAACGATTACTATTAAAATATTCTTAATTTTTTGTGTTTAAACCCAAAAATCGACGTCTTAAAGTTTCTCGTAAAACGCTAACCTAACACGAAAAATTTCGAAAACTTGCGATTTTGTATCAGGAGAACATGAAGTAAAGAAGATGTCTTCGTGACGTGTAGTGCATTGTAAGTTGCCTACCTTAAACTTTAATTTTAATTTGCAAGCTTCCTGTTTGTTTTTTAATTGTTTTTTCTTTGTAATAATGTTCGTAATTGACTATCAGGTATATTCCAATAATTATAATTAAAAATAATTTTTTAGTTTTTTGACAAATCGAAATTTTTGATTAACAAGGCTTAACGCTTTTTGCCAAAAAAGTTTTATTATTTTTAATTAGTTTTAGGCCTTTTACAACGATTACTATTAAAATATTCTTAATTTTTTGTGTTTAAACCCAAAAATCGACGTCTTAAAGTTTCTCGTAAAACGCTAACCTAACACGAAAAATTTCGAAAACTTGCGATTTTGTATCAGGAGAACATGAAGTAAAGAAGATGTCTTCGTGACGTGTAGTGCATTGTAAGTTGCCTACCTTAAACTTTAATTTTAATTTACAAGCTTCCTGTTTGTTTTTAATTGTTTTTTCTTTGTAATAATGTTCGTAATTGACTATCAGGTATATTCCAATAATTATAATTAAAAATAATTTTTAGTTTTTTGACAAATCGAAATTTTTGATTAACAAGGCTTAACGCTTTTTGCCAAAAAAGTTTTATTATTTTTAATTAGTTTTAGGCCTTTTACAACGATTACTATTAAAATATTCTTAATTTTTTGTGTTTAAACCCAAAAATCGACGTCTTAAAGTTTCTCGTAAAACGCTAACCTAACACGAAAAATTTCGAAAACTTGCGATTTTGTATCAGGAGAACATGAAGTAAAGAAGATGTCTTCGTGACGTGTAGTGCATTGTAAGTTGCCTACCTTAAACTTTAATTTTAATTTACAAGCTTCCTGTATGTTTTTAATTGTTTTTTCTTTGTATTAATGTTCGTAATTGACTATCAGGTATATTCCAATAATTATAATTAAAAATAATTTTTAGTTTTTGACAAATCGAAATTTTTGATTAACAAGGCTTAACGCTTTTTGCCAAAAAAGTTTTATTATTTTAATTAGTTTTAGGCCTTTTACAACGATTACTATTAAAATATTCTTAATTTTTTGTGTTTAAACCCAAAAATCGACGTCTTAAAGTTTCTCGTAAAACGCTAACCTAACACGAAAAATTTCGAAAACTTGCGATTTTGTATCAGGAGAACATGAAGTAAAGAAGATGTCTTCGTGACGTGTAGTGCATTGTAAGTTGCCTACCTTAAACTTTAATTTTAATTTACAAGCTTCCTGTTTGTTTTTTAATTGTTTTTTCTTTGTAATAATGTTCGTAATTGACTATCAGGTATATTCCAATAATTATAATTAAAAATAATTTTTTAGTTTTTTGACAAATCGAAATTTTTGATTAACAAGGCTTAACGCTTTTTGCCAAAAAAGTTTTATTATTTTTAATTAGTTTTAGGCCTTTTACAACGATTACTATTAAAATATTCTTAATTTTTTGTGTTTAAACCCAAAAATCGACGTCTTAAAGTTTCTCGTAAAACGCTAACCTAACACGAAAAATTTCGAAAACTTGCGATTTTGTATCAGGAGAACATGAAGTAAAGAAGATGTCTTCGTGACGTGTAGTGCATTGTAAGTTGCCTACCTTAAACTTTAATTTTAATTTACAAGCTTCCTGTTTGTTTTTAATTGTTTTTCTTTGTAATAATGTTCGTAATTGACTATCAGGTATATTCCAATAATTATAATTAAAAATAATTTTTAGTTTTTTGACAAATCGAAATTTTTGATTAACAAGGCTTAACGCTTTTTGCCAAAAAAAGTTTTATTATTTTTAATTAGTTTTAGGCCTTTTACAACGATTACTATTAAAATATTCTTAATTTTTTGTTTTTAAACCCAAAAATCGACGTCTTAAAGTTTCTCGTAAAACGCTAACCTAACACGAAAAATTTCGAAAACTTGCGATTTTGTATCAGGAGAACATGAAGTAAAGAAGATGTCTTCGTGACGTGTAGTGCATTGTAAGTTGCCTACCTTAAACTTTTAATTTTAATTTCCAAGCTTCCTGTTTGTTTTTTAATTGTTTTTTCTTTGTAATAATGTTCGTAATTGACTATCAGGTATATTCCAATAATTATAATTAAAAATAATTTTTAGTTTTTTGACAAATCGAAATTTTTGATTAACAAGGCTTAACGCTTTTTGCCAAAAAAGTTTTATTATTTTTAATTAGTTTTAGGCCTTTTACAACGATTACTATTAAAATATTCTTAATTTTTTGTGTTTAAACCCAAAAATCGACGTCTTAAAGTTTCTCGTAAAACGCTAACCTAACACGAAAAATTTCGAAAACTTGCGATTTTGTATCAGGAGAACATGAAGTAAAGAAGATGTTTTCGTGACGTGTAGTGCATTGTAAGTTGCCTACCTTAAACTTTAATTTTAATTTACAAGCTTCCTGTTTGTTTTTTAATTGTTTTTTCTTTGTAATAATGTTCGTAATTGACTATCAGGTATATTCCAATAATTATAATTAAAAATATTTTTAGTTTTTGACAAATCGAAATTTTGATTAACAAGGCTTAACGCTTTTTGCCAAAAAGTTTTATTATTTTTAATTAGTTTTAGGCCTTTTACAACGATTACTATTAAAATATTCTTAATTTTTGTGTTTAAACCCAAAAATCGACGTCTTAAAGTTTCTCGTAAAACGCTAACCTAACACGAAAAATTTCGAAAACTTGCGATTTTGTATCAGGAGAACATGAAGTAAAGAAGATGTCTTCGTGACGTGTAGTGCATTGTAAGTTGCCTACCTTAAACTTTAATTTTAATTTACAAGCTTCCTGTTTGTTTTTTAATTGTTTTTTCTTTGTAATAATGTTCGTAATTGACTATCAGGTATATTCCAATAATTATAATTAAAAATAATTTTTAGTTTTTTGACAAATCGAAATTTTTGATTAACAAGGCTTAACGCTTTTTGCCAAAAAAAGTTTTATTATTTTTAATTAGTTTTAGGCCTTTTACAACGATTACTATTAAAATATTCTTAATTTTTTGTGTTTAAACCCAAAAATCGACGTCTTAAAGTTTCTCGTAAAACGCTAACCTAACACGAAAAATTTCGAAAACTTGCGATTTTGTATCAGGAGAACATGAAGTAAAGAAGATGTCTTCGTGACGTGTAGTGCATTGTAAGTTGCCTACCTTAAACTTTAATTTTAATTTACAAGCTTCCTGTTTGTTTTTTAATTGTTTTTTCTTTGTAATAATGTTCGTAATTGACTATCAGGTATATTCCAATAATTATAATTAAAAATAAATTTTAGTTTTTGACAAATCGAAATTTTTGATTAACAAGGCTTAACGCTTTTTGCCAAAAAAGTTTTATTATTTTTAATTAGTTTTAGGCCTTTTACAACGATTACTATTAAAATATTCTTAATTTTTGTGTTTAAACCCAAAAATCGACGTCTTAAAGTTTCTCGTAAAACGCTAACCTAACACGAAAAATTTCGAAAACTTGCGATTTTGTATCAGGAGAACATGAAGTAAAGAAGATGTCTTCGTGACGTGTAGTGCATTGTAAGTTGCCTACCTTAAACTTTAATTTTAATTTACAAGCTTCCTGTTTGTTTTTTAATTGTTTTTTCTTTGTAATAATGTTCGTAATTGACTATCAGGTATATTCCAATAATTATAATTAAAAATAATTTTTTAGTTTTTTGACAAATCGAAATTTTTGATTAACAAGGCTTAACGCTTTTTGGCAAAAAAAGTTTTATTATTTTTAATTAGTTTTAGGCCTATTAAAGACGTTAGTGACAAAACATTCTTATTTTTTTGTATTTAAACCCTTAAATCGACGTCTTAAAGTTTCTCGTAAAACGCTAACCTAACACGAATAATTTCTAAAATTTGCGATTTTGTATCAGGAGAACATGAAGTAAAGAAGATGTCTTCGTGACGTGTAGTGCATTGTAAGTTACCTATATTTAAAAAGCTCCTGTTAGTTTTTTAACTATTTTGTTAGTCATTATCTATCGTCATTATTTTCGAAATAGTCACGATTTCGGTGGTTATGATTTGAAAAAATTGAAAATTTGCTCGAAATTTTTTTTCCTATTACCTTATTTCCAGTATTGGTAATATTTAATTAATTGGAGATAAATGTCAAATACAGATTTAAGTGTTTCTTTCTGATCGTCTATAATCATCTATAATCTAGGTGTTACATGAATAGCATAAAGGACATATAATTTGCCTTTATTGGAAAACAGGAGGCAGTATAACCTTACTTTTACTATAAATTGAATTTTTAATATTTACAATGTTTTAAATGTATTTTGAAATATTTTATAACACGCACTCTTATTTAATTGCCATTTTGATATTAACGGCAATATTTGGCGATTATATGGTAAAGTACACTAAGATTCAAATTTATCGAGCTATTTTTGACAATACCACTCATGCATTAATTGGGGCCTTATCTTGGAGTATTGTATGCATAATCCATAAAAACAGATATGCGATTCAAACACTTGCTGAAATTGCTTTATGCATGTCAATAGCATCGTGCATTGATTTGGACCATTTCGTTGTTGCACGTTCCTTTTATCTTAAAGTAAGTAGAATCACATTATTACAATTACACCTCGATAATTTTCTAGGATGCAACGAGTTTGAAAAGTAGACCACCATTACACTGCACAACAGTACCTGTTGTCATAGTCTTTGTGTTGATTACAATCGCATACTGTCAAGGAACAAAATGGTTATTACGGTTATTGTTTATAGTATTAACTGCATTTTTTAGTCATCATACTCGAGACGCAGTACGAAGGGGTTTCTGGTTGTACCCATTTGGAACCACGAAGGCCATTCCATACTTTGGTTACATCTCGTTAACAATTATTATTCCATATATAGTAAGCTTGTCTATGAATTATGTACAAATTCAAAAATCGGTCAATGTACCTATTACAGTATAATTAAAACGTCAATTTTTTTTTAATGGAATAGATACTGATACGAACTTTCCTCTAAGTCTATTTTATTTGCATCCAAATTTTATGGGTACATTAAAAAAATTTACAAGACAAAAAAAAGTGTTCTAAAAAAACTTCTACAAAGAAAAATGTTAATCGTGTAACTTAACAGTACAGGATAAGGGCCAAGTGCCATTTTACGAATGATAAACTTTTACAATAATGTAAACAATTATCTTATAGTTAGTTGTTACAGTGAAAATAATTGATACGCATCTAATATAATTACACCAGCTAGCTATGCAAGCGCAACAACAAACATCGTAGTTATCAATTCCCACACAAGTATCGATTTATTTATTATACAAATTGGTTTTTCAATAACATTTATATACACGCTTTGAAAATAATATGTCGCAAACATGTATTTACAAATTCAAATGACCATACCTTGCACCAGTCACTCGATTTGAGTGCCAGCACGTGTTCCTCCTGTGATGTTCAGATATCTCAGATGTTGTGAACACAGCCGGACCTACCTTTCGATGTCTCATCCCCATATTTCAATAGTCTAAACAGTCCGCTTTTAAAATTTCACACCAAAATGAAATGCAAAACAAAATCGAAATTGTAAAATAACTAAAACTATTTATTGAGCACCATTAAAATCATATAAATCGCAATTTTTAATATTTAAACCTGAGTGGGTCCCCTGTGTTCACTACACAATCACAGCCATGATCCGACGCTTTATGTTCTAATACGCAGTCCGACATATTTGCAACACTTTAATCCTCGTATCGTTCTTCTTCTTAAAAACTAATGTATATTTAAAGTATAAATACCTAAAAAAATTGCTATCGCGCCGCTTCTCATTCTTGAATGTCATCGTTGGGTTTAGATTCACCTTCATCGTTACCACCTTCAGTTTCATTGACAACTTCCTCTGTGTCTTCTTGCGGCTCGTCCCGCAACGGCGTCTCATTACCGTCCATCGTGCCGCAAGGTTCCTCTTGTCCCGCATTATCGTCAGTCTCGTCCAAATTATTGATATTTTCAGAAACGACTTCTTCGGGTTCTGGTTCCATGCACTCTTCGATCGGTTCGGCGCACGCTTCTTCTTTAGGAGAATTTCCCCACCTAGATTGTCTATCTCTTTTATCACGCGGTTGTTCCATTTCTTCTTCTACGCCGAAGTCTTGTCTAACGAAGTGTCTTCTATCTTCGCGTCTTCCATGGCGAAGGTGATGCGGCATTTCTTCAAAATGCCCCCGCATTCCCTGAGCGGGACCGGGAGGACCACGAAAATAATCGGGTGGTTCGAATCGGGGTTGGAAATTCGGACGAGGACCTTCTTTCCAATGCGGACCTATATCAAAAAATATTAAAATGGCATTGCAAAAAAATAATACCGATAATGGTACCTGGTGGACGAGGACCTCGAATATGGGGTCCTCTAAGATGGAATTTGGCAGGGCCGGGTGGTCTACCTCTTGGGAAAAATCCGTCAGGCCCGGCTCCTCGCATCGGTGGTCTTGGTGGTCCCCAAAAATCTGGTCTCGGTCCCGGTCTAGGTCCCATACCCATTCCTGAAGGACCCGGTCCTAGAATACCTGGACCGGGACCCATACCTGGCCCGTGTCCCATACCTGGCCCTCCAAATCCAGGGGGACCCCTCATGTGTGGTTGAAAATCGTCTCTCATCCCCATCGGTTCTTCCATAAATTCGTCCATGTCTTGTCCCATAAAATCACCCTCGTCGAACATTTCGTCGTGATTTAAAAGCGGACGAGGAGGTCCACCTTCTTCGCGGCCTAGTAACGCTCTCGGTCCTGGTCCCGGTCCATTATCGTCTCTATTGAAGAAAGGACGTGGTCCGTTGTCGTCACGGTTGAAGTGGGGTCGATGATTGTCTTCTCGGTTTCTGTGAGAATCTATCCATTCGTCGTCCCCGCGTCTTATTCGATGATTGAAATCGTCCTTTCTAAATCTCTCGTTATGATCGTTTTCCATTCTATCCGGATTTGGTTGTCGAAACATTGGTCGTTCTAGTAAAGGAGGTGGTGGTCCATCTGGATTATCAAACATTGGATTATCTGGATTTCGACCCAAATGTCTGGTATCTCTGTTCGGAAAGGAACTTTGATGGGCCATTTCTCTTAACCTATCTGTTAGAGTTTTCTCGTTACGATCCCTTCTATCTTCTTCTCTGTCTTTAATGTCTCTGTCGCCCCACCTATTGACACGTTCGCGCCTGTTATCTCTTCTGTTATCCATTTCCCTATTTCTGTCGTTAGGACGTCTGTCGTCGAAATCTCGTCTCTCGTGTTCTCTATTTCTGTCGGGTAGCGTCTTGTCTTGACGGTCATCGTCGACGTCCGATCTGCCCGGTCGCATGTCAACAATTGCATGTAGTCTACTCACCGCCGCGTTAAGATTCATTTTATTTTGTCCTATAGATGCTAACAATTGGTCGCTTAACGGCGGATGCTTATCACCTCGATCAGCATCTTCCATTTCAATATCCATATTATTATCCTCGTGGTGAGGTGGTGGAATACACATCGACGGTTGTGGCATCATGTTAAACGGCATATTCATCACGGAATTATCTGACGACGTCATCGCATCACTCATACTAGTTGGCACTTTATCTGGCGGTGGAAGAGATAAAGGAGGCGGTAACAATCCGGGTGGCGCTTGTGGGAAAGATCCCAATCCCAACAACGGATTCGCCATCATTGCTCCAGGAGGCATGTTAGGAGGAGGTACACCAATCGGTACGTTCGGAGGCATCATACCTGGTGGTAAATTCATTCCTAACAATCTGTTATTTAATTGAAACGGATTGACTAATGGTAACGGCAATGCGGGAGGTGGTTGAAGAAGTCCCCCTGCAGGCATAGGCGGTGGTTGACTAGTATCGATTGTAGTAGTTGGCGCAATAACTTTCGCTATTGTCTCTACGTTATCAATTATAGGTGGATTAGCAGGTGGAAGTTTCGGTATTAGGCTTTTAGCCTTCATCCAAGCCGGCATGGTGTCTTCATCGACCATACCACCTTCCTCCAACATTTCCAGATCGATATCGGGTTTTAACTTTGACCACGGTATGTAAGAAACTCCCAAATCGACTTCCCAATAATCCTTCAAATCTTTGCCTTTTACACCTTTACCGGGTGCCCAAGCCAACTGTAACAATTAAATGAAATCCATAATTTGTTGCTTCGAATCACTTACCGTAATGGCTTTTCCTTGCATTTTGTGATTTTTTAATTTTTGGAGGCATCTCGATGCATCTTGCCTTCGGTTCATCACGATAAACGCGCAACCTCTAGGTGGAATTAAATCGATGCTGACAACATCGCCAAATTCTCCAAAAGTGTCTGACAATTCCTCCTGATGTACAAGTTTAGATAAATGTCCAACCCATAACGTTGTACTGCACACTAAATAAAAACTCAAATCAATATGACAAATTTTAACAAAATCTTCAAGAAGTTAAATACAAAGATAAAAATTAAATTTCCCGCAAATACCATAGTCGCTTATCTATTGGATAATGTAAAAAAAAGGTAAGTTTCTTGACTGATACTTTATAGCAACATGGTAGATGGCGCCACTACTAATTATTATACATAGATAACGAAGTTATATAAATATCTGTTATTATAGGAAAACCTATTTTAGTTTTTTTTTCATATATTGGTTTGTTATTTTATATATACGATCTAAATAATATTAATTGTTTTAAAAGTTATTGATATAAGTAATAACGGGTAATGTAGATATCTATAGTATTACATGTTAGAGTAATGTGAAATACAGGATGAGTCATAAATAACTTACCACTCAGATTATCTTTCTTTATGGGTGGCAAGCCGCGTTTGCGCCTCTCCTTTTCCTTTTCTTTGTCTTTTTCCTTTTCACGGTCCCTCTCTCTTTCCCTACTTCTAGATCTTCTTCGTCGATCCCTAGATCGAGTTCTACTCCTAGACCTTCGCGATCTCCTATCGCGATCACGGTCTCGGCCTCTATCTCTCGAACGGTCCCTCGATCTACTCCGTCTACGCCGACTGTACCTATCTTCGTGTACCGATGGACTCCTAGAATCTGTTTGATCTAAGTTTATGACTTCCATATCACCAGTATCATTTCCGCTCATGTATTGCGTGTCCGAGTCTAAAGTTATTTCTTCGGGTTGAGAAGGCAATTCGTATGTTTGTATAGTTTGTTTGTATAAAGGTGGTGGAATACTCATATCCTGCACTCCGCTAAGATAATAATTTTGCAAAACAGCCGGGAGTTATTTTGAGAAGACGGTTTGAAATCGCACTCTGACGCAAACGGCAAGTTCTAAAAGCAATGTTGATGCTTAATCTAATCAGTAATGAACTTACCGGAACGGTCTGCGCTAAGTGCTTGTCAAACTCTTCTTCTTGTTGTTTCATCTCCTGAAGTTTTCTCAGTTTTTCTAAATCCATTTCTTGATGAGTTTGAGATAAAGACTGTTGTAACGTTTGTAGTTGTCTAAGGACTTCGGGATTCGACAATAGACTGCAACATTCTTATGTAAACAAAGTTCATAATATGAAATTAAAAATACCTTCCAACTGTTTCAATTGCGGCCGAGTTGTTGTTTGCAGGAGGTTTCGGAGAGGGATTAACGTGGTCTTCATCTTCATCGTCGCCATAATCAAAATCAAGCAATTTACGATCAAACCGCACCGATTGTCCACTACTCGTTTTTACGCTTGGATCGGCTTCTTGTCGTTGTAGCAACTTATGAAGTTGTTGTAAGTGTGCCAAGGCGTTAGGATCAGCGTGTATAAGATTCTGCAAGTAGAAAATGTGGCGAATGTTATTTATTTACCTTTTTACGTGACTATCCAGTCATACTGCACTTCATTTACGAATTCTGATAAAATTAAACAAATTATTATTACAGAATAACATACATTACAAAGACGCAGACGTCATTCTCATTATAAAACTGTAATAAAGTGCAGTACAATGTTTGTTACATTTCAAAAACCAATGTCAATGTACCGGATTATTAGACATTCCTGTGGCATGTGCATCAGTGGGATGACCAGGTTGAGACGAGCTTTTTGTTGGCGATGTCTTCAATGCAGGCGAACCTAATACGAAGAAATAATTAAGACCAGTGCCTAAACCTACACGATGTGCCAAAACCAGTTCATACATTACTACAAAAACCGTTTTAGCTATTAAGGCACACCGTGTTTTGACTGCAAATATGTTTGCAAAATATCATTCAACTAACCTTTTATGACACCAGTATTTTGAATTTGTACACCGTTACTTTGTCCAAGCACCGATTGTTCCTTATAAATTGGATGATTCGGGTCCGCTAAATCAAATAGAGGTTGAATGACGTCTGGTTGAAAAACTTGGTTTTTTTGCCATAAATTTAATACTCGAATTACCTTACTCTAAAAACCAAAACTTTAACATAATTTTAGTAAACGCAGAAATATAATTACCTTATCTTCGGCAGGACATTTAAAGAGGTTAACAAAAGTTTGTTGCATATTCTTCGCAAATCTTGGTGCAAAAACATCACGCTCAGCACCAAATTGATGTCGCGACTGCCTAACTATTGAATCAATAACATATAGTCCAGGTACTTTGTATTCTGGTTTACATTTCAATATAAATTTCTCTACGCTTTGTACTACATGCTTATAGAACTTAATAGCTTTAATAGCACCTCTTGTTATAGATGTCATCTTAGCTTTTGATATTGGAGGTTTAACCTCGTAAAGCCCAGAGAGCTAAAACACAAATTTATTAAATCGCACTTGTAATATAACGTAAAACTAAATGGATGTAGAGGAATTAGGAAAAAATTCGAGACTCGTGTAAGTGTAAACTAAGTTACGGCACTTACCTCGACATTAAATGATTTTACTGCATCCATTTTATGAGATGATTTAACTTTTAATCCAATTATTTATATGTACTTTCGTGTATTATACATTATTAATAGTTTATTAAATTGATAAACGCTAATATAACGCCATTTTATCGGATGGCTTTCCGTTTCTTTTACTTCAACAACTAATGCCATCTATATGTACTTTTTTATAATATTTTTGTGCCATTGTTACAAATTCCCGTTGCTTAAACAATATGTAGTATTAAATGATTCTCATTACTTAAATTGTCGTATTAAAACAAAAGCAAAAAAAAAAAAAGATTTTCGTCGAGTTTAGAAGTTATCTCAAGTTACAATTATTAGTTATTATTAAAATAAGCAAAACATTGGCAATTTTTGTTACATATTCAATGGTTACAACAATACATTATTATATAAGTTTAACTTTATTTGTTGCCTTTGGTTTTGTATACTAATTTGATAGTTTCTTAATTTGATAAACGCAAGATAAACGCTAATATACCGCCACTTCTTAGCAAATTTTATGGAATGATTTTCCGCGTTTGTGATATTTTTAATTTAAATAACTAGTGCCATCTATATTCAATTGCATTCAACTTTTATAATATTTTTGTACCGTTGCTACAAATTCCCATTGCTTAAACTAATTTTAGTTTTCATATGTTCTAATTATTCTCATTACTCAAATTTTAGTTTCAGAAATAAACTAAAACAACTTTTCTTAAAACTAAGTTCAAAAGTCTTAGGCGTTTCGGAGTTATATATCTTTACAATGTCATGTAGGATTATGTATCTATGGGATTATGTAGTTAACGAATCACATAACAATATTTTGCTTACCTTGCAAATAATCAATTTTGGCTTTACTGTTTTCATTAATTAGCTATTCAGCATATTATAGTGTAGGAATAAATATCTTTGGTGTTGAACCGCTCGTTTAGAAAAAAAACAACGTGTTTTCGTAGTTTAATGTATAAACCTAATTCTGTAACTAATTATTATAAAGTCGAATGGCATCTTAAAATCTGCAAGTAAATAATGATTGGACTGGCTAAGCTACTTTATTGGGAGTCCCAATCGATTTTTTAGGAAAGCCTTTTTCTTAAATTATGCTTGTTGAAATCAGCAGTTGTTATAACAATTTCATTCAAAGATAAACGTCGGATAAAAGATTTTTTAGACTGACAAAAAAATTAAATATAAAAATTACGCTTCAAAATTATTAAACAAAGCAAACATCACTCCAAATCCTAACAATTAATATGCGTCAGAGTTTTCTTTTCCCATTTGGAGACCAAACCCGCAAATGAAAATTTTATACAAAAAGAAAAATCAATATCAATAAAAAATGGAGGAAAAACGTGTAAATATTTTTTACATCGACTACTAAACTCATTTTACTTTTCTTAAGTTTAATTTACAATGTGATTGTTGACTATGCTGTTTTCTAAACTGCGCAGAATAATTTTATATCATAAACAAACTAAGTTTGTAACAATAACAGCTTTTCTAATTATCGGATTAATTTACACATTTTTCAATACAAACAGAACAGCAAATAGAATTGCAAAAACGAATTTAAAGTTTGAGAAACTGCGACAAAATGCAATTGTGTCGACAAGTGATATAGTCAGTAAAAGCGAGTTACATATGAAGTTGCTCAGAACGAAAGTAGAACGAATTGCAAAAAAAGTTAAAACGAGATCAATAATCTTAAACACCAAACCTGTTTTTAAGCCTAATTATAATGTACATATATTCTATTATGCTTGGTACGGTAATCAAGATGTAGATGGTTACTACAAACATTGGAATCACAACTACTTGCCTAATTGGCAAAATGAGAAGAAAGTGCATTCCGGTTCTCACAAACCAATTTTAGACATTGGTTCTAATTTTTACCCATCGTTAGGATGCTACAGTTCTCAAGATCCAAATGTTATTGATGCCCATATGAAACAACTTAGAGAAAATGGAGTAGGGGTTATCGTAGTTTCTTGGAGTCCACCGAATACAACTGATTCTCCTTATAAAATACTTCCTGTTTTGTTTCGATTCGCTACAAAGCATTATTTAAAAATTGCTTTACATATAGAACCGTATTTTGATCGAAACCCTTTAAATCTAATTAAACATTTGCAAAATTATTTGTTGCAATATAGAAATCATCCGGCATTGTATAAAATCAAGACAGGTCAGAAAGAAATGCCTGTTTTTTATGTGTATGATTCTTACTTAACGCCAGCTGTTGCGTGGATGGAAGTACTAAGTGCAAAAGGTGCATCAACTATTAGAGGTGGCGAACTGGATGCTGTATTTATTGGTTTACTAGTAGATATTCAGCATCGTTATCACATTAAAAAGAGTCACTTTGATGGATTTTACACTTACTTTGCTGCTAATAGCTTTAGTTATGGTAGTACATGGAAAAACTGGAAGAGTTTAGCTAAGTTTGCTACACAAAATAATCTTCTGTTTATACCATCGGTCGGACCTGGTTATGCGGACACACGAGTGCGACCTTGGAATTCTAAAACTACAAGACACAGAAGACACGGACAATATTACGATGTAGCTTGGCGAACTGCTATAAGCAGTGGTACTAAATATGTTTCAATTACAAGCTTTAACGAGTGGCACGAAGGCACTCAGATCGAACCGGCAATACCAAAAAATGTACCTGAATATTCGTATCTAGATTACGAACCAGAAGGATCTCATTTTTATTTGAATTTAACAAAGTGGTGGATCGAGCAGTTTGGAAAATGTTAAGTTTTTGTTAGAGTAGTCTAACAATATTTTTTTTGAATTTGTTAATTAGATGAATAATTTTAAAATAAAATGGTGGCACAAACGTCTTTTTCATTTAGATTAGACTAGAAAAATTCAAAAAATGTTTTACCGCAAAGAATTTTTCGTGGTTTATGTCAGTTTTTGCACATAGTTGTGGTAACCTTTACTTAAAAATACTTCGTTTTGTAAATATGTTTTACTATTTCGTATACAGTAGACGTAACTAGCATCAGATTTTATATAAATTCTATTAATCAACTATTAATCGTCCACCATTTTCATAATTTTAAATTTTTAACATAATCAATGTTACCAATCTAAACTTAATAATATACCGGGTACTCTATATTTTTTCCTAGTATAGTCAAACTTATTCTTAAAAATGGAAGTTTTACAAAATATGATAAGGTTTAAATAGTAATAATAACTGTGATGTGAAAGTAAAAGTGAAAAACTAAAATACTCCAAAAAGAATAAAGAGTGTAGGCCTTTCTTCAGTACAAAAGGAAACAACTTGCTTACTTATATTTATATATGTTATACTTGCAGCTTCTAAATATAATAAATGCAATAGATACAATAAAAAATAACTTAAATAATTAATAACTTTATGTATAATATAAACTAACTAAAGTAATTAACAAATTCCGCTTGGAGTCTCATTCTTGTCGCATAGTTTCTGGAATTAATTTAAAAGTAGTATAAAATGACGATTTCGAGTTGTAGACTCTGCAATTAGAGACAGGAGTGATACGGGGTTACCCAGGAGTAGTTGACGGTGAGTATAGATAAAATGAGTTTACGAAAG
Source organism: Aquatica leii (assembly GCA_035610365.1). Classification (NCBI taxonomy): domain Eukaryota; kingdom Metazoa; phylum Arthropoda; class Insecta; order Coleoptera; family Lampyridae; genus Aquatica; species Aquatica leii. The sequence continues at coordinate 251,003 of JARPUR010000009.1, read as the reverse complement.
TTGACCTTTGCATTTGGCAAACTTTTAATTGTTCTAACGTAAAACTGTTGGCGATAACAAGACTGTGTTTTCTGAATTTGATAGTAGAGTTCACAGACCCCAACTTTTGGTTAAATCGACGAAAATTGGTGAAGAAATAGAATTACAGGCCGTAATTATAACGCTTCCGCCAAGATCGTGCGCTTTAATACGAAATACGCTATTGAATGGCGAGATGATTGTTTAATTTAGTACAATAATTAATTTCGCAAACCAGTAATAGATTTAGTAAAATATATTTACACGTTAGTGCTTTATACAAAATCTTCAGCTTCGGCGGTTACTTTGGTTCCGATTATAAGCGAATTTCGGCTTAGACCGCGTCCTAGTTAAGCATCCAAACTTTTTCTGGTCTGGGTGTTCAACTACGACGCGGTCTAAGGCAAAACTGGCTTATAATCGGGAGTGCTTATTTTAAGGTGCGTGTAACGACTGTACTGCCCTCAGAGTCGCCAAGTAGTCTGTACAGATTTTTAGTGCTACACGTCCCTTACAACCCCTCACAAAAGGTTTGTCACATATGAACGCGTCCAGACAACTCTCGGTAGGTTATATTTTCTTGCACCAAAAATAATCACAAAACTGTAATTTACTTACTACAAGACGAATAAATAATATAAATAAAACTTATATATATATAATAAGTAATTTATTTAACTTTTACTTACTATTTGTACAAAAATTTTGTAATCAAATAGAACTTCATATAAAACGTCTAAACGAATATAAATACTACAAACACGGCATCATTTACCCAATGTAAAAACTAAATTTTAACTCGTCGATTATAAATTAAATAAAACGAAAACTTATTTAACTAATAAAAATCCGTGAACGTTTGCAATAAACTTATCGAAATTATCTCTAAATTTTAATTTCGGTTGTCTTTCGCAATTTAATTGAACGTTGTTAGTTAGTTGATTAAAAGCTGTTGCTAATCGTTCGGCAATTAAAGGATCCGATTGTAGATTAATGAGTCCTTCGACAATCATTTGATATTGTTCGACGTAACAACAAATTAAGATGTATATGCAAACGCTAGCCGACGTCATCATATCTGAACTAATCTCGTGCGATAAAGTCAAGTTCATCAACAATTTCAAAAACGGCATTACCGCGTGATAAACTTTCGAATTGTTCAACGATTTTCTGTAAATATGAGTCGCTAAAGCTTGTATAAAATCTAAACACGCTTGTAAAACATCGGTGCCAAAGCCGGCAGTTAGTCCTAATTCAACAGATTGAAGCAGTTGCTTCAACATATCATCCGGCAAATTGGAAATCTTATCTGGGTATAAATCGTTAATTAACACTATTAGCTTGTAATATTGAGAACATAAAGAAGGATACATAAGAAGTTCAATTTTGATTAGGGGTAAAACGAAATTAAGACCAAACAATGATACGTCAGCTGCTGTAACCGTTACTTCTTCAGTGGGGCTATGAGGACATAAATCGAAACACTCTTTGGATAGAATCAAAGTCAAAAATTCTAAAACTAACAGTAAATCTTGGAAGTTACTTTCTTCAGAAAATACTTCTGTAGTTAACCGGTTTGTATTACACCTTGCATACATTTGCACAGTCGCTAACGAAGTTTCATATAGTCTTTTACTATCTAAGTAACTTAAATAACATAACGTGTGACGCGCGCACTGACCGAATAACTCTAAAATTAATTGCACAATTAACTGATAGTTTTTATATAAATTAAGAAAGACTGGTAATTCCGATAAGATTGGCACGACATATTCAAAAAATAGTCTGAGCGGTTGACATTTGAGCGCCTTTCGAAATTCCTACAAAACATTCTAGGATATCGATGACTTGGTTTTAACATTTTCTTCTTGGTAAATTCGATTAAAGTTTTCCTGACACACTAACTCTTTAAACCGTGTCTGTACGGGTTTTAAGATTCTCCTGTAGTATTCGTTCATTGCTTCCAAATCAGTTAAAGAAGCTCCTGCTAGAACAAACCCCTTATAAAGACCTCTGCGAATGTTTTGGGGTAAAAGACCCGCCATCAGTTCCGTTTGCAAATTAACTAAATTCCATAGACCTTCAGTTTTAACAATGTACATAGATCTACAAAATTAAATGTAATTAAAAGGGTTAGGTTGGTAAGTAGGTGTACTTTTGTTTAACACAAACAATGTCGGCAAATAAATCCACCGTGTCTTGTAGTAAAATAGGCTCAGAGTTAAATTGGCAAATGTTACTCTGTATCTTTCCAAGTATAAAATTTATTACAAAAGTTGCTCCGTCAGTATCACCACCTAAGGCACCGATTAACGTAGGACTAATCTAAAATAATTTAAATATGTATCACAATACAATCGTTAAATACCAACCTCCTGGTAGAAATTTTCTGTCGGTAGAAGATACGACATGCACCAGCGTTTCAAAAACCACATGAGGGTACACCCAACCTCCGGACTCATGAAATGGCCTAATTTAGCATGACCCGCTGATGATTCGAGCACACATAATTTCAAAACATCACTGAAAATTCTAACAGCATGATCACATTGTTCTATACAATCGATTTCAAAAACAACTTCACGAACGCTTGCCAGAACTTTGAGAGTTGTCTCTAAATTACACTCCATTTTGTTACACTGTTGTATCGAGTATTGCATAATCTCTGAAGGAATCATCGGAGTTTCACCTTCACAATCCATACACAAGACGTGCCCGGCTATCAAAATAATCCAATGTATGTCCTCAAATAAATTGTCTAACGTTTTCGAATCGTTCAAAGTCATTGTATAATTTTGCATCGTTTGAAAATGAGACTTAAGCTTATTGCTTCTATCTTCTAATAATCTAGATTTTAAAAGTATATCAATAATATGAATGTCTTTTGGGAGTGAACCGTGTCAATGTCGTTTTCCAATCTGGATTCCACCCGAGGTAAAAGCTAATTTTCATTACATCAACATGGTCCAATCCCGAAAGAATTAAAAGCTTGTTAATGAAGATTCCTAACCTAAATAAAATTGGTAGACAATGAGAAGGCACTATACGACCAAACACGCCAATAATTTGCAATTGATCTTTATATTTAATTCGATCGTTATCTTCATTGTCTTCAATCTCCTCACACTCCTTCTCCTGTATTCTAGAACCGTCAGGAGGAGCTAAATGACACTGTAAATACGTGTTAAAAATTCTTGTGGCCGATTGAAATAAAATATTATCACTTCCTGAAGCACACTCTTGAAAAATACCCGTCCAAGCTTCCAACAAGTTATCGAAAGCTTCGCTGTAGAATTTATCGTCTAACGATTGCTGCATAAAAACAAACTGAATAATGCAAAATACAAACGGATAACTTACAGCTTCTTCCAATTTAGCTCCTTCGGCAAAACAACAAGTAATGTGTGTGATATCGTTTAAATACAACTCTTGAACATTTTGCGGAATCTTCAAAAAATCCTGACCGAAAAATAATTGTAATTTTTTAACGATATTCGAAAGACCGAGAACTTCTTTCTCTTTAAAATTCGAGCTGGAAATTAATCAATAACGATTACTTATGCATGTTATAAAACTTACTTTATCATTCGTAGGATCTTAAGAAAATTTTCGATGTATGAACTGAGGTATTCCATCCGAACTTCGTCCCTGTTCATCACGCCACCGTTTAAAGATGCCAGCTGAACCAAACATGTTAGCACCTGATGCAGTAAGAGCTCGTATTCACGAACTTTCCAATAAATTTCAAAAACTAAAGGTATTAGCTGCGGTGCAAGCATTATTTCTTTCCAATTTGCTCCTAGTCGCAACGAAGGAGACTGATCCGCTTCGTAAACAGATTCGTACACACCTATTAGTCTTTTAGGAAGTATGGAATCGTTAAGGTACAGTACAACTACAGTTAAAAAGCAAATTTAAATAAAAGGATATGCAATGGTGATATAAAACCCCACGTTAAGACACCGGCAGTAATAATAAGCAACTGCTCCATTAATTTAACAGTGTTGTTGTCCATGGACTCGTTCTTAATAATATTCGATAATAACTGAATACAAAATTTAAAAATTTTTCTTAAATCTGTTGCTTCGAATTGCTTCTTAGCTTTAAAATGAATTTCCCAAGGAAGACCTACGTCAGTCGATTTGATTGTGCTCGCGTATTCTTGCATTAGATTTAAAATTAAATTACATCCCATAATTTTCTAAAATCAATAATAAAGAAATTGGTTTAAAAAGATTGATCAAAAACACCTTTGTGTGATCTCCGTTGATAATTAGATTCTCAACTTCGTTTAAAATACTAGTGCGTTCTAGACCAAAATCTTCGACACTACCTCGTTTAACCATAATTGCAATCACTTGTAAAATACGTTCTTGTACAAAAAAAGGTAAATCGTTCCTATGTGAAACATACTGAATTAAATACTGTCGTAGAGATATGATATCTGATTCTTGAAGACACGACCATTCTCTAATAAGTGCACTTTTTAGAACTTCAGCTGCTTCGAATAACACATAATGTACTTGTGATACTTCGAGGATTTGTCGGCACAAGCCGTATGGTAGTTTTGACTTGCGAAAATCTAAAAAAACTGTTTCGGCTGAACGTCTTTGTTCATCAGTAACTACATTTGGCGGAGCCTACAATCCAAAATTGCTATAATTTTCTACATTAAAATAAAATGTGTTTATTACTGTCATTATATTGGCAGCAGATTCCAACTGCCTGATTATTTCTTCGCTCATTTTATTACAAATTCTCGATTTTTACATTTATTATAGGTTAGGGTTTTTTGTTATGACTTTCCATTGGTGCGATTCGTGCGTGCAGGATGTTGCCATGTTGTAAATATTACAATATTTTACTTGATTTTAAATCAAATTTACGATAAAAACGATTACAGTTTTTGCTAGACTTTATAAATTATATCTGACATGAGTATGTTATTGTAATCGCAAAAGCTTCCACGGAGTTTATACTACATTTAGATTTAAACCGTGTTGATGTAACCGTTTTACCCACTTTCGTTAAGGGCCTAATCGAAGCGCGAAAGAAATCGAAAACTTAAAGAAAACGAAATCTAACAAAAAATTACTACAAAGTTAAGTAATCAACTTGTGAACCAAGCCAGATTCTAAACTCGGTGACTTAAGGACATTGAACATCTATTCAAAAACAGATTATTTCGGCCGTTTGTGTTTACGCACGTTCTCCAAATATAGCTCTTTCTTTCTTATTGGTTTGAGAGAACACTCCATAATTGGGTACAGCTTGGCAATCGACGGCGGAAGTCTTCGATGTGACAACGTTTGTGTGCTTCTTCCAAGTAAGACGTTAGTCAAGATTAAAGCCCAACTATATCTTGCGTTTTCTTCCTAAGGGATATCGTCGCCCATCATGTTGACATAACGGCCTGGATTGATGTTTCGACGCATGAGGAATACCGCTACACTTTTCGTCGGGTTGACTTTGATCCCCCAGTCGGCGTACCAGCTTTCTAGAAACTCTGTGGCTATACCTGTACCTTCACCAACTATCGTATTAAGAGATCTTGAATTTATCAGCTCTGCGGTATCGTCAGCTTAGAGCGCATACGTCGCCCTGGGATATAAAGACGTTGTGCAGAAAAGGTTCTAGACTCGGGAGTTCGCCTTGGACGTTACGCAATTTCACTCTGAAATTATGATTGTAAAGTACGATCAGATGAGTTGAATTATCGCTAAGGACATGCCGTTATCGAGGAGTTTCAGAAGCAGACCATGACCAGACCTTGTCAAACGCTTTCTCGACGCCCAAGAAAACAGCTCCGGTGTTCTGTCATCAAATGAACCCGTTGGTGATTTGCTCCACGACTCGCAGAGTCTGATGGAGATTGTGGAATGCAACTGATGGCAAAAGCCGAACTGTAATCTACAAAGAATTATCCGTTCCAGTAACGTTACCCACGTTATCTGATACGATGGTAATTCTGCGGCATGGCGTGGTCTTTTTCCTGGCTTCGTGAGAAGAAAGACGTAAGCTGTTTTCTATTGATATGGAAAGGGACAGAGTCGAAAGAAAGCGTTTAAGATGGCCGTGTGTAATGCGACGTCTTTGGCTGGAAGAAGTTGAATCGTACGATTAGCGATCCCATCTGGTCCAAGTGATTTATTTTTGGTCTGGAAATAAACTTCCTTACCTCAGTCGGTGTCGTGTGTTTGAAGTGCGTCGTTGGAATCGCACGAGTTGAAACTACTCTATGGATGCGTTTGATTCTCTTGACTTCAATGTCGTCGTGCAGTTTGAAGGTGTCCAAAAACCCTTCTGCTTTGTCATCGTCGGGATAAACTATGCAATTCGGGCCCTGAATTGCCGGAATCTTCGGCATTTTTTTGTTTTTTAGCGCCTTCACCATCTTCCAGGCGCTGCCGTCTTAGTCCAGCTTTGTTTTCCATTGTTGGTTACGATGCTCTGAGATCGTCGTCTTGATGTGGTTTTGCATTCTGTTTCGAGTCCCGCGGTCTTCGGGATTACGCGTACGTTGTCATCGACGTCGTTGTCGATTATCTTTCTTATCTAAAGCGGTAGTTGCTGCTGGTCAGTACTGTCCTTGGTAATCATCTTCGTTGTGGCATCTATAGCACACTAAATTGCTCTGGTTAGCGTTTTCCAGTTAGGTACTTTCCACTTCGAACTCAATATAGTTGGCCATATGACGATGTCATATTCTTTAGGGCGAGGAACAGTGGGCTCTCCCAACTGAATCAAGACCGAGTCGTGATCTGAGCTGAGCTTTGTTACAATTCGTAGCTCGTAGTCAACCCTGAAGTTCTGCATCATAATGTCAAGAACGCCTATGGAAAGTAATCCTGCGACAGATAAAACTTCGACTCAATCAATATTTTTTTATATGGAATGTAGAAAAAGAAAAATTGTAAATATAAAAACATAAAGTAATTTGTAAGCAATAATTAGTTATTTATTTTATAAGTTTCTGTGTAAATTAAGCAGTTTTTTTTACTAGTCCACGTGCGAAAAATTCCCAATTTAGACAGGAACAATTTGAATAGATTTTATTGCTTGAACAGGGACATGAGTTTCAATTTTTTGTTTTTATACAGTCTTTGACAGTTTTTGCGCATTTGTTAACAAAAACGTCAAACTGTTTATGAGCGATTTTGTAAATTTAGGGGCTTCGTAGTCTGTGTTCGCAAGAAAATGTTGTATTCAATTCGTTCCTACCTACCGCGACATCTATTGATCACAAACAGATAACTTGTAAGAATCGTAAGCAACGGTATAGTAACCACTGGTTTTTCACTTCGTAGTATAATTATCTTATATAACAATTTTAAAGTTTTAAGGGTAACATTTTATTATATTCCTATTTTAATTTTATCTAACGTTAGCAAAAATGTCTGGGGAATCATCAGCTAGCGATAGCAAATTAACTGGTATAAGTAAAATTTTTAATGGAAATACTACAAGGGGCCGTGCTAATGTAAGTACTATCAGTCATCCAAAGATTATGGATTTTGTAATAGTAATTTATTTCTTTTAGGTTGCAATGGCTACTTATGCAGGCGTAGGACTTATTATAGCTTACTTTATGTTAAGACCGAAAAAAGCCAAGAACTAAGTTAATTTTATTATTTTTAGTGTACTGTATATTAAATATATTGTTATAAACTTGTGTTTTTAGTTTGATTTTGGTTTATATCGTTAGTCTTAGTGAAATAATGTATTTAGAAATTCTAAGTTGAGTTGTATGTATATATAAAAGGTGTTGCACGATCATATTCTATGTGTAACAAAACAAAAAAAAAAGTAGACCAATTATGTTTTAATTCATTAATTTTAAAACTAACGAGTTGTTTAAATAATCAATAGTTGCAAATTTTGGTCCAACAATGGCGGCTGAATTTTTGTAACGCCTTGTATGTTCATGTCAGATCAATCAAAACATAACCTTAACAGTTTTTACTCGTTTCTAAAATGACTTTAGGATCAGAAAATAAAGCGGGTTTTGAAAAAAAGTAAGTCCAACGTCTTTATATACGCTTGTTTTATATTCTTAACGAATCTTGAAGGAAAGAGGCTTATCCTCCACAAGGTGTCAGATGCCAAAAGTGTTTGGAATTTGGGCATTGGTCTTATGAATGCAAAGGAAAAAGGAAGTATTTGCATAGATCTTCTCGAACACAACAGTTACAGAAGAGACTAAAACTGTTAGAGGAAGAAAAAACTAAGTTTGTATTATACGTATTTTTATTACAAAGATAGTTATGGAGTTGTTTTAGAGCTGCAGAAAAAGCCTTGGTATCGATGAAAGAACGAAACAAAAAAGAAAGTGACAGCGATTCTTCTACAGATTCCGACTCCAGCTCAAGTTCTGATAGCTCAGATACAACATCGTCATCATCATCGGAAGACTCAAGTTCAGATTCTGATAAATGAAATAATTAACACAATGATTTTTTTAATTAAAAATAGAGGAATACATGTATCGTTAACAGTAATTAAAACTTAATCTTCTACAATATGTGTTTTAGGAATTGTATAAATAATAACCTTCCTTTTTGGGTCATGCACGAAGTAATTGTTTATAAACAATTTACTTTTGTAAAACGGATTCAGATCGCGAATATCCAATTGTTTTGCCTGTAAGATAATTGTTAATTATTTGTATAGCATACATCTAATGTACATACCTTATCTATGAGATCTTTTTCGTCGATTTCAATTGTGACTGTATCTGATGAATTTGTGCCTCGCATGAATGTAAGCTGATCTTGCGCCAATTGTTGTAAAATGTAAAATAATAATTCGCTGTGGTCTTTCTTATATAATAAGTAGCGATGAAACACTTGTCTCATGGATTTCATAACACTATACTTTTGTGTTTCTACAAAGCTTTCCAACATCATACGAACTGCCATATTAACATCTTCTTCTTGTACATAATCTCTTAAGTGTAAACGAGCATGTGCTTCAGCCATACGTATAATACTTTCAATGTGCCTGACAGTGATAGCTAAACTACCCGTTGCCTACCAAAAAAAAAATAGCACCAAATAAATCACATTTGTCAAATCCTTACTAAAGATTCCTGACGTAATTGACTGTAGATATTTGCCACTTTATCCTGATCCATATTTCTTAGCTTTGGATGAACGTTTTCACGTGCATACACTATGTATTTTTTTAGGATTTCTTGAGGAATTGCTAAATTGTTTTCGTTGTATTCTGTATCACTGACTTCAGCAGTTTTTGATGGGTGATGACGAATATGTGACGACACAACAAATCTTAATATAAATTATTCATAACATTGGTCAGGAAAGTTAATTAAAGTACTTACTTTGCCAGATGTTCATCTTGTGCTGCATCTACCTCATCTTTGACTACACACAAAATGTCAAATCTCGAAAGTATAGGATCAGATAAATTCACATTTTCTGCGAAAGTCATACTAGCATCGTAACGACCACCTATGGGATTAGCAGCTGCGATAACAGAGCATCGGGCTTGCAAACTTGTGACAATACCAGCTTTAGATATCGAAATCGACTGTTGTTCCATTGCTTCATGTATAGAAGTACGATCTTGATCATTCATCTAAATAATTATAGTATAAACACAAATTAATTTCGTCTAACTCAAATTACTTTATCAAACTCATCAATAAGACACACTCCTTTATCGGCTAACACCAAAGCCCCTGCTTCTAACATCCACTCCCTGTTGGTAGGATCCCTTCTAACGTACGCTGTTAAACCAACAGCACTGCTACCTTGTCCAGTGGTGAAAACAGCTCGAGGTGCAATTTTCTCAATGAATTTTAAAAACTGAGACTTAGCTGTACCCGGATCTCCACAAATTAAAACGTTTATATCTCCTCGAACCTTATGTTTCTGACCTAAATACTAAGTTAGTCAATGGCACAGTCAACGTTTGTCTTTACCTGGATTTTTCGATTCACCACCAAATAGAGTTAGAGCAATGGCACGTTTAATATATTCATGACCGTATATCGATGGTGCAATTGACGCAATAATACGATCCACGATTCTTGCATCTTTACTCATTTTAATTATAGCATTTATGTCGTCATCCGTTAGTGATTGTACAATCTTCTTACAATCAGTAACCACTAAATGATTAGCAAAGATTACAGTGGAAAATACTGGAAAACCTTGTTCCGTATTAAGAGATCCGTCGTAATTGTTTGTATAAACTCCAGTAACATCAACCTCATCTCCAGGCTTGCATCTATCGCACAAGTCCGCTAAAAGTATGCAGTCTTTGGAACGGGGTACACGCCCAGAAGGTATTTTACCAGGAGATTCTTGTAAAGTAATTTTTTGGTAGTTACGATACAACGTTTGTTCCATATTTATCTGAAGCACTTACGTTAGTTAAAGAATTGGGTTCGATAACGAGTTTACCATAAATGGGCCCATGCTCTGACATTCTGGACACGTGCCGGGCTGTACTTCAGCATGTTGCGTTTGTACATAAGGCCCCAGGACATACCCACATTTTTTACAGTCGTATTTGACAATCGACAACTGCGGCAACACACCAGTAGTTGCTGTTACAACACCTTGTGTACGAACTAACTGGTTAACATGAAGTTTTCTAATATTTAAATTTAAATGTATAACTTAAAGTAGAAAACTAAACACATACCTAAAAGTTCGCAGTTCTTCGATTAATGGTAACTCTGATATACGAACATGTATTTCGTTGGTAACTCGTTCATAACTGGGATACATAGACAAGACAATTTCTTTGGCGACTTCATCAAAAATTTCCAACATCGGTGTTGGTGCTTCAGGTAAGAAAAATGCTAGGACATGTTCTTTACTGGCTAAAGTTGGAAACTCCACTAAAAAGCTAGACTAAAACAGCACAATGTACTAGCAACCAATTTGAAATAAACCTCGCTTACTTGATTGTTTTCGCACATCCTTCGTATACGATCTTTATAAACATATTGTTTTTTCGAATTAGTGTACGTACGTAGAAAGTTTTTGAACCGATTTATAATTTCGGTACGAGGCCCCACCATAGTTACCCATTCTTTAATAGTGTAACCTTTAGTGTCTTCCAAATTTTCAATTGATTCAATCATTTCCTCATCATCTAGCACTCCTGCTGCTGCTTTTTCTGCTCTACGACGTTTTGCCCTAGGATCCTACAAAATTATTAAACAACAGCGCAAACACACGTATCATTATACCTGATCATCATCAGTCTTATCGTAGAATAACTCCCGGTCGTCTCTTCTAAATATACCCCTTTCACGATCCCTTTGCCTCATGGCATCTTCAGCAGCTAAACGGGCACTTGGAGAAAGATCATCATAATCCTCATCATCTAAATTGCCCAAGTCATAACGATCCAACTCTGGCATTTCTCGATAATCTCTATAAATACATTATATTGCTTGCAGTCAAATACAACAAGTACTTACGCTTCCATATTATCTCCAAACAATTCTTCACCTTCAGATTCTTCCATACGGTCAATATCTTGCGACAAATCGCCGAAGATTGCGCTTTCATCTTCGAATTGTTCCAAATCTCCTGTGGGAGATGTCATGTTCGATCGGGGGCCCCCAGGTGTTGTAGGAACAGGAGAAAATTGATCCTGTTCATATATTGCTTATTACAACAAACGCAAACACAGAAAAACAATTAAACTTACATCTGTATCCATTTCGATTAAGTAATACTTCTTTAAAGAACTAAACTTAAAGCTTGAACACAAAAGAACCACAAACACTGATTAGGCGGGAATTTAATTTTTTTTCGGTGTTATTATAACCCTATTCTTTTATGCAACTGTTGGAAAATGAAGTTACTGTCAATGAAGTGCTATACAAAGTAGTGCCAAAGTTATTGTTGCTAGTGTAGCAATTGTAACTAAAAGTAACTTAACTTTCGTAAAGTGTTAAACATTTTTACGTTAGTAAAATACTTTTGTAATGTACTTTACATAACTACAAGTACATTCTTCGTAATGAATTTGAGTATGTAAACCTCAATAGCAATAATAAAATAATTTTTATATATAGGGTTATAGTACAAATTAAATACAAGAAAAATACGGATATTACAAAACAGTAGTTAACACAAAATGCAATGGCAATTATTTAGCTACGTTACTCTTAAGTAATAATAGCTACGTTTATTTAAACGTCATTGATAATTTATAGTTGATTGGAGATTTAAGCAAAATCTAACTGCATGTGCAATGAATTATATTCTTTGGCAATGATCTAAAAAAGGATAAAATATTATTTTAAAACATTCTTAAGACTTGAAGAATATTTGAGGCGATTTAACAAAAAATCTGAATATTTTAGACTAATATAAGACTACTGCTAATAATTGAACCAACGGTCAAAAAGCCATGTAGCCTTACATGAAGAAACGCTGGAAATCTTGCAGACTGTTCCTGGGCAGCTTTAAATATTGCGAATTTTACGATAGGAAAAAAGATAGTAGATGCTGATTTGCAACATTACGTGTTCCAAACACAATAAGGTGACGACGTAATTGCACGCTACGAGAGAGAAGATGTCTAGAGAGATTGCGGTAGTCTTTAAGAAGTTCGGACGATTGAATGAACTACGAAAACAGACGAGCAAAAATATATAGCAGGTAGAGATTGGAACGCCAAACATACATTTTGGAGAACTCATATTTTGCAAAAAGGTCGAACAGTTATATGCTGCTTAGAAACAAACTACTTATAACGGCCGTTAGCAACTAGATAACTTATCTACTGGCTAACTGATTTTAAAAAACTACTGGATTTGCTAGACTAATCGAAAGCATAGACCATCTGTGCTCTTTAGTAAAATACAGCCTGAATAGCAGTCCAGACAACACTCCAGTCATTGCTATAGTGTCTAGCACTTCTAACATTCATAAGCAAGCGGAATCCTTTTACAACCTTAAAACGCACTGAAACATTTTTCGCAGTTACCTCGATTAGTATTTGAAGAGAAATGTTTGCTTAAAGATAACTAAGAATGTAGAGACCTTTTTTTATCTATTTATATAACTTAATACAAGTTTCAGCTTAGATAAATACATCCCATGTAAACCAAAAAACTCCTAATATTTCACATCCTTCGGAAATTAGGAATAATAAATTACGGAAAAACGCTCTCTAAGACGAATGTGGCACTAGTCTAAACATCCAGAAGATAAAACTGCTTACAGGCGAGCTGCAAAAGCTCTTGATTTTGCCCTAATTACTTCTAAAATCTTAAAAAAGTTGTCTAGAAAATTCATATCTGTTTTGGCATAACTGCTTTCCACACATCTGGAAAGCTTCCTATACTATAATGATTCATAAATCTCAAAAAGCTACTCTTATATGTCAATCAACCTTACACATGTGCTGTCTAATTTTTGGGAAATAATTTTCTCAACTAGAATGGGACCTTATTTGTTAACGTAATTCTAAAGTATCAATTTGACTTTTGGAAACCACACTCCACCATAGAGCATAAAGCAAATTAACTCATCGCATTGACCAAGTGGCTAAACAGTGATTGAACGCAATCAGTACTACTCTTCAGTCTTTCTGGACGTGTGACAGGTCTTTGAAACAAAGAGTTTCTATGAAAAATTAAAAAAAAAACGACATTCATTCTACTTAATGATGAAATCTTACTTTTCTGAAGGCAACGTTGTATATGTTTGCATAATATAGAGACATATAGAAACAAAAGTTTCACATGATACTATACTCGGCCTAACGCTCTACAACATCTTTACGTGTGATATACGAATATCAAATAATACCGCCATTGCTACCTATGCCGATGACATAGCCTACCTAGCAAGTGATGACATTACACAAAAAGTTAGTAGCAAACTTCAACAGTTTATAGACAAAACAAACAAATTGCTGGATAAATGGTGTATCAATGTTAATGCACAGAAGCCCAGTCATTTACTTTTAGAAAAAAAACTGTCCACCGTGAAACTGGGCAAGAACATGTTACCCCATTCGAACTGTGTAGAATATCTAGGTTTTCACCTAGATAGAAACTTAACTTGAAGAATCCATATAAACAAGAAGAGAGACAAATCAACCAGAAGTCTGTACTTGCTCTGTAAACAGTAAACTCATCATCTACAAGTCAATACTGAAGCCTATTTGGACCTACGGTATTTAACAGCCAGTAATAGTAATGGTAAAACACTCAGAGCCGGCGTAATCTTTTCTAGGACCGAGCTCAAAAATTGTGCGGAGCCTGAATACACATTGAAATAGTACCCTTAAACTTAATAATTGAGTAATTTTCGTAGAAGGAAAAACATAGAAGAGATGATAGAAGAGAGGGAAGAGGGATTGATAATAGTAGGAGGGGACTTCAACGCAAGAATAGGGGAAGAGGGGGGAATACAAGAAAGAAAAGGGACGGGAAAGAGACAAACAAAGGACAAGGTGATAAATAAAGAGGAGAGGGAACTGCTGGAATTGTGCAACGAAAAAGGGTGGGAAATAATGAACGGGAACAGAGAAGATGATGGAAAGGGGAATTTACGTACATAGGAGGAAGGAGAATCAGTAATAGATTTTGTAATGACAAATGAAGAGGCCGCAGAAAAGGTAAAGACATTTAAGGTGGGAGAAAGAGTAGAGTCAGACCATCAACCACTGGAATTGACAATGGAAGAAAGGGAAAGAGAAGAGAGAGAGGAAGAGGAGAAGTACATAACTAAAAAAAGTGGACAGAAGAGAGTATAAAAAGATATAAAGAGAGAATAGGGAAAACGGTATGGATAGGGAAGGAAGTACAAGAAAGTGTAGAGGAAATGAGAGAGATGATGGAGAAAGCAACAGAGAGAGTCAGATTTAGAAAATGGAAGGGGAGAAAACTGGATGGAAGAAATGGTGGGATAAGGAATGCAAGGAAGCAAAGAAAAGGCAAGAAGAGCATTAAGACAGTGGAAAAAAGGGAAGAAAGAAAAAGAAGAATACAAAGAAGCAGTAAAAATATACAAAAACATGCGATAGAAAGAAGGAGGAAAACAAAAGAAACAAGAGGAGCAGATTAAAGGAATAAAAACGGAAGAAGATGTATGGAAGTACCTAAAGAAGCAGAGGAAAAAAACAGGACGACAAAGGGAATAAAAATGAAAGAATGGGAGACATATTTTCGGAACCTGATGGGAGGGAAGAAACAAAAGCAGGAAAAAGAAAAAAGGAAAGACGCGGTAGTAAGTCAAGAAGAAGGAGATAGGGATAGAATAAAGGAGGAAGAAGTAATAGAGGCGATAAAGAATATAAAAAGGAAAGGCGACAGGAGAAGACGGGACACAAGGAGAAGAGTGGATATACAGGGGAGAAAATGTAGCAAAAAGGATGACGGAAATAATAAACAAAATATGGAAAGGGGAAGGATTCCCAGAGAGATGGAGAGAGGGGATAATATGCCCAATACATAAAAATGGCGAAAAAAATAAAGTCGAGAATTATAGAGGGTAACATTATTGAGCTCGGCATACAAATTGTACGCGACAATACTGCAAGAAAGATTACAGAAGGAAATAGAGGAAAAAGTTTGGTACCAGACGGACAAGCGGGATTCAGAAAAGGAAGAAGGGCGATAGACAACATATATATAATGAAACACTTAGCAAATAAAGAACTAGAAAAAAGAGAGGAAAATGGTAGCACTATTCGTAGACCTAAAAGCTGCTTTTGACAAAGTGAATAGAGAAAAGCTGTGGGAATATATGAAAAGAAAAAAATCAATGACAGATTAATACAAAGAATAGAGGAAATATACGAAGAAACGAGAAGCAGGGTTAAAGTGAATGGGGAAGAGAGTGAGAAATTCATAACAAAGAGAGGGTTGAGGCAGGGATGTCCACTGAGCCCAAGCCTGTTCTCGGTATATACGGGGGATCTGGAAGAGACAATGAGAGGACAACAGACAGGAGGGATAGTGGTAGGGAAAGCTAAGGTATGGTCGTTGGCGTATGCGGATGACATAGTGCTGGTGGCTAAGGAGGAAAAGGAAATGAACGAGATGATGAAGACGCTAGAGAAATATATGAAAAAAAGAAATGGAAGTAAACACGGAGAAAACAAAGATAATGATATTTAGAAAAAGAGGGGGGAAAGAAAAAGAGAGGAGTGGAGATGGAGTGATGAGAAAGTGCAACAAGTGAAGGAATTTACATACCTGGGCTACACGATGAAACAGGATAATAAAGAGGGAGAACACATAAAGGAAAGGGTGAAGAAAGGAAACAGGCTAATAGGACAAGTCTGGGGTGTGGGGAGTATTCAAGATGGATATAAAAAAAGAAAATTGCTGTTCGAAAAATTAATAAAGGGGGTGGTAATGTATGGAGCGGAAATATGGGGCTGGAAGGAGTGGAGGGAGGTAGAGGCGCTACAGGAAAAATACTGGAGATGGGTGTTAGGATTGGACAGGGGATACACCGGGGTATATTGTGAGAGAGGAGGTTCAGATAGAAAAATAAGGATTGAGACAGGAAAAAGAGCAATAAAATACGAGGAAGAAATGAGGGAAAGAACAAATTGCAAAATTCTGCAAGAATGTTGGAAAGAGATAAAGGGAGGGAAAGTGAAGTACGGGCAGGAGGGCAGAGAAGAGTATTACAAAAGAAACGGGTACGCGAGTGAAGAAGTGGAGAGATTAAGAGAAGAGGGGGTAGGGACAAGAGAAGAAATAATAAGGAGAGATAGAGACATCGAAAAACAAGAGAGATGGACAAAGATAAAAGAGAGCAGATATAATAGGAATTATAAAGATATCAAGGGTGAAGGGGTGCCGGAATATTTAAAAGACAGTGAGACAAAAAGCAACAAAAGGAAAAAAAATGGTGGCAAGGTTCAGATGTGGCAACGAGGAGCTAGGGAACAAATATTGGAGAGAAGAACCAGAAAAGTTGTGCAGGCTATGTGGAGAAGAAAGGGAAGACATTAACCACATGAGAAAGAGATGCAGGGAACTAAGAGAAGAGGTGATGAAAATAGTGGATATCTTAGATGAAAACGGAAAAGGAGCGGAATGGATGGAGGAAGTATGGAACAGGAGAAAAAAGTTAAGGGGGGAGAAGGGATAAGAAAATGTAATATATATGTAATGTAATAACACGACCAAATTTGTAAGCCAAATGGCAATGAATAAAGTTAAACTTATATATAATTTTCGTAGACCACGGGAACTATCAAAACGCGAGGTTGGGTTCCAACGAACACGTTAAAATTGCCTTGCCCTGGCCTTGAATACGCTATGCCTACAACGTGCTGCTGCTGATCTATTAAACCATTCCTACACAATGAAAACGCTGAAAAAAGAATCTGTACTCGATATAAAAAATTGAGACAAAGGCCTCATGTTTCTTAAAAACCATGCATTATAGAACTTAAAGTCTTTAGGACTGATTGCAGACAATACCTAACCAAACAAAAAAAGTTTTAAAATCGTAACAATATTGTAACCTTTGTGACAATCTTTTTGAAGTATCTAAATACTTCGGAAACGCTTTACAGCCTTAAGACTGTTTTATCCCACAACAGAAAGGGTCTATTTCGGCAACTTCCTTGAACATAAAAGTAGCAGTTAATGGAATATTCTTGACTCAATATTCTACTTGAATGGTAACTGCAAAAAAACACTTGAACGTCTGTTTTTTAGATGACAATCTTCAACATATTGCGAAGTATTCTCCAATCCAGTTTGGTCGTCGGCCGTTTGCTTTTCAGTTCAGAAGTATTTTTCTTTTGAGATCGTTTTCTTATCCGCGATGCAACTACTCAAGTTTCCACTAGTCAACCATAGCAGTTATTCGGAGAAACTCTGCAATCTGCCGGACATAGTCTTCAGCGTTCCGATGACTGCTTCCGGCACGGTGTTCTGTGTCATAGTCATAATATTGCACTCTCTCGATCCATCTTGCCACTGGTTCTTCCGGATTACAATACTGCAACAGCCATTTCAATGCAGCGTGGCCCGTCTTTAGTAAAAATTTGCGTTCATTTAAGTATTAGCAAAAGTGCTCTCAGTTCTCTTTTAGTCACGCAGTAATTCCTCACTAGCCCGAACAAAACTTTGCTAAAATACGCGACGATGTTTTCTTGTTTATCTTGCATCTGTGAAAAGACTACGATAACCAATGACCTCCGAAATCTGTGTTATTCGAGTCAAATGTTGCACAGCTGTGGATACCGCTAAGTAATGGTTGATGGTGGCAGATCACTATAATTTTACTGTAGGTATCTGAATGATGTAATTGTATTCAATTTTCTATTTACTCATTCAGTCATAAGTATTGTTAATTTGGTTATACCGTAAGTATATGAAGCGCGAGTCATCTGCCACCATTAACCAATACTTAGCGGTATCCTCAACTGTGCAACGTTCGACTCGAATAACACAGATCCAGGAGGTCATTGAATATGCGACATCATTCCCGAAGAAATTACTTTTTCTGCAACTTAACGACGCTTGAATAAAATTTACCTTGACTCCACCAAACTACCTATAATTTTCTATTACTAAAAAGAACATGGGTGACGCCATTTTACGCCAGTGTACAGAAACTGTTTTTCAGTCCAGTGAAATCGCTAAAAACGTAATAGAAATAACCGTCAATGAAAACTAAATAGAAAAAAGAATTACTTACAATTAAACGGCGCTTTATCAAAATCGACCACTTACAGCTACTTAAAAATAAAAAAGTGAAAGTAAAAATTACCAGCGACGCAATCGCTTCCCGTAAATATCGAATAAGTTGAGATTGTCCCATCCAGCGGGGCCCGCATACAAACGGCGTAGTAAAATTTAATTGCAATTATAATTTTTAGAAAATTTATAAGTTTTTTTATATCCAAATGAAGTCCAAACTTTTTTATAAAGTTCATTCTCAGAATAACTTCTTCCGCTTTCCCATAGCAATGGTCACTTTTATACTTACTTTCTTCACTCGTCGTCGTTAGAAGTTGTATTAGTGATGTCTTCTAATTTTCTAATAATATGTCAAGATAAATAATGGTCTTTGCCGCTCCCGTGTAAACCAGTAACTGAATACTTTGTTCATTGATCTTGCCATCGAAATAAATGCTGTGCAATTGTTTCATAAGCGATGCCATTTGAATGGTAATTTCCGTCAATCTGTTTTAGATTTCCAGACGCTTTTCTAGTCTTTTTTGGGATTAATCGCTTCTCTTCCACGAGCTACTTGTTCGCGGAACACGCGCCGCACTATTTCTTTGCCGCTTCTTTTTGTTTGCGCGAGTATTTTTTCAGTGCGACGCTTGTTTTGCTGCTTCAAACTCCCAGCGTCTTAAGTCAAGCTAACCGTACAGTTTGTTGCGTTTCGCTGTCTCGGAAGCCGTCTAGGAAGGTTTGAATAACTAATCTCTCCAGAAAAGTATCTGGCGCTGTAGGATACGCAAACCGTGACAATCTGTCAGCTTTAAACTCTTGAAGACTTCACAGTTTTCTGAGCCTATTTTTTTATTTAAACTTGGTACACTTGTTGAAGATTAACATCTTCGTATCTCAATTCTAAACGTTAAATTAAAACTTTCTAATATTTTGAAAGTGGTCAGGTACAGCTACCGCTTCAAATTATTTGTTAGTAGGTGGACTATAGAATTTTACTATCAACATTTAAAGATACAAAACCTTGAACTCTTTAGTAATTTCTTCTTGATGATCTATTATTAACTATTCGCTCGTGACGCTTTTTTTACCATGACAATTAATTTGTTCTCTACTGCTTTTATTTTGTTGTTCATAGATTTGAATATTTCTTTTTTTAAATTTAACATATCTGCTTGAGTTTCCTCATGAACCATTTTAATTTGTATTACAATTTTTTACTCTGATAATTTCCGTGTTGTCTACCACACAAGTTGAGTTTTCGTCACATGTCGCAGTAGACTTCTTCAGAGCCCAGAACAACCTGATTGATTGCGTCGTGAAGTCTCGCTTTTATAGACTGGCCTCCGATCGATACAACCAGTTTCTAAATCTTCGGTAAACGACAACTAGAGTCTCAATTAATATTAAAAGGATTTTTAATTATTTTAATGAATTCCTTAATTTTTTGCTGATAGTATAATTAGAAACATTAGCCAAAATCTTAGTGTTTTCAAACAAAATTTGATGACCCGTTTCTAGCACGCTGACTTAGAAGATTGTTTAAGATGACTACATCTTTGATACTCCTTAATATGAATTCCTACGCTTCTATCCGTTTGTCCACAAGAGCAAAGAATGCTATAAATGCCGTCAGATTGAAAAGGAATAACGTCATTCACGGGATTTAATAGTTGATCCAATTTAGGAAGAGTAGAAATCGAGTAACAATGTGTTTAGACAACATTTTTCCTATACGCCCCGCAAACACAGATGGACTTAAATTACTGTTGAATTGCCATTAAATTACGGTAATTTAAGTAGTAATTTAAACAGTAAAAAGGGCGCCATTAAACAACCGCTTAAACTACCAAAAATTCATTGACTTCTAAATTACTAATAAGCTACCATTAAAATACTGTTGTTATATTACCATTGAATTACTGTTAAACTACTGTTTTGAACTATTAGCAGAACTATTAAATTATTATTAAAACAACTAACACATTTAAAAAAATAGTTTTTTTAGTTAATTATTTGTTTCTGTAATTTTTTATTTATTTCGTTTACAGAATTTGACGCACATGATTGATAAATTGTCGGATTTTTTTTTAAATTAGAATTTAATTTAAGTACTTACCTGGGGTTTGATCCCACGAACATCAGGAAAATCCCTTGCAACCTAAACGTGTTAACCACTACTCTACCTGACCTAATAGTATAAATGCTAACTACACGTTATATATGTTGAATACAAAATCAAGTAACTTATTCGTAATTTAATACTTTCAACGTGAACCATTAAATATTTCACATGACAATCAGACTGATGATGAATTAGTCCTATATATACATTTGCATCGCTACGTATTAATTATACTCTTGTTGTTTTTGTTATTCTGTAATCAAGATAATTCATGTCTTAGTTGCTTGAAGTGGTTTATATAATCCGAATATTTTTGGATACGGCAGGTACATAATTTCATGCGATATTGATATTCTTGTATTATAAGTTATAATATTTACTTTTCTTTTATATTTATATTGCGTTACTGGATCCCGCAGATTGACAAATGCTATTTGACTTTCCAATATTAATATTTTCGTAAACTGTACGAAATCTTTTTAGTTGTCGATAATAATTGCCACTTTCCTTCTTTCTATGCATTCTTCAAGCAATTGTTTGATAGCAGACCTAACTGTTTGGCAAATATAACGACTATTTTTAAAATAATTTAGCTTAACATTTATATAACAACTCTATTACTACTGACTATTAATTTAGCTTGTATTTTAACGGACATTCAATTACCATTAAACTCCGCAACCTAATTCTGGAATGACGACTAAGTTACTGAGTTAACTATTCAAGCTACCAATCATTACATTACTCCTAAATTACTTTTGAATTGCTAGGTAGTATAATGGTGACTCAATTACCATTAAACTACAACGTTCAATTTTTTAATTACTCTTAAGTTACTGGTTAAACTATTCTTAAGCTACGCACCATTACATTACTCATTAATTACCGGGTAGTATAATGGTGGCTTAATTACCATTAAACTACAACGTTTCATTTTTTAACTACTATTAAGTTACTAATTAAATTACTTTTATGCTACCACAATACTGAGATACTCCTAAACTACTTCGTATACTACTTTTAAACTAGTAACCATTTAAATTACTGCTAAACGTCACCTTAGACTACTCTTAAATTACGAAAAAAATTAAATTACTTATAAATGACTTTTCAATACCCAATAAACTACTAAATTAAGCTACTTTGTGTTTGCTGGGCGGTCTGTGGTATCTTTGACATAGGGTAGATAAGCGGTAGTCACGGTTCCAAGTGTTAGTCTGCAGTTATCGTCCAAGTAAAACATCGGACCAGAAAAAAGTTCATTAACTGCTACTTCTATACTCAGGAAAGTTGTCGAAAGGGAAAGAGTTTTGAAGTTATCGCCATGACCCTTTCCATGGAAGCCGCGTTTAGCTTTTTTTTGGAACAAAAAGGTCTTATAGAGAAGGCAATTTAAGAAAGAGTGAGAATATTGTAGACAAAGATAAAGCAAATATATAAAAAGCAATGAAGTGACAAAAAATCCAGCGCTAACTGTGAGTTGAAACGTTAATCCCAACAAAGAAATGTTGAAATCTATGCTATACAACACAGATGATCTAAGTTACAGAGCAATTTTCTTTATGGAATAAATAAAGCTCTATATTCCATGTAATGCCTTCTTACTATACGAATTAAAACTAGCTAAGATTTTAAAAAGATACTTTTAATACTTAATCAATCGGAAATTCTGGTTTAAGCCGTAATTAATTTTTATTTGATATATAAATTGAAATAGAGTCTTTAAATGAACTTAGAAAAAGATTTTATCCCAATGAATACACACCTACTTTTCAAAGCATTTCCAATTAAATTTATTCGAAAACAGTTGCAGACTAACTTCTTTCATAACTTCCATTTATAACGTTGAATGTAAAGTTGTATTATTTACGCCACTTCAAGCAACTAACCAGACTTCTACATAAAAGCAACGCTAAGGGTAAAAATGCTCCAGTTTTATTCTGTACTTACTTATTTTTTTATAATTTCTATTCATGCTTGGATGAAGAATTCTTTCTTTATGTATAAATAAATTTGTAGACGAAGCATCATTATATGCGTGCAAATATTGATAGTTATGTAGAATAAAACGAAAATGAAAGAAAAGTGCTGACCCGTGATGGTAATTATAGAAAAATTAATTAGAGCGTAAACGTGAACATCAAAAATATTTAAAAAAAAGGCTGGCATTTTCATTTAATTCGTTATTCATAAAAGAGGCAAACATTTTAAAACGGAAAAAATCAGTCGACAAACACAAACGTAACTTCTATAATTTAGCTTCTATTACATTCAATTGATGCAAATCAGGGCAGAGTAAAATAAACGTAATTGAAAGCTTCCCCGGTAGAGTTTTATATTCCAATCAGAGCCCATTATGTTGAGGCAGAACGCTGAGTGGCGAAACTGCGGCATTGAGAGGCTGCGAACTGTAAATAACGAGCACAAACACTCAAATGATATGTTAATTGCTGTATAACTAGAGGGTAAACTTCCCTTAGATTAGGGGATACTGCTTGAGGATATATAACCGGGCTTGTTAGATAACTGAAAAGGCACGTTCACGAATAACATGAATATCAACAACTTTATTTACATTGTAATAGTTCTAAAATGAAAACATTTTCAAAGTTTTTTACTTATGCTTTTTTCAACTTATGGAAATTTAAAAGTTGTCAAACTGATTTTAGCACTCCGATCATTTTTAGCAGCACCATAAGTACATGTTAAGCGTGAAAGCTCAACGAACCTATTTGAAGCTAATTAAATACCTACTAATGCTACAAATTAAAAAAAATATATTTGTAATAAAATAAAATTAAATGTTTTGTACGTTTAAATTTTTTTGCACAATCGGTTTAGTAATTTCCACAGTTGAGCATCATTCAATTTTTTTTCTTCTGGACATAGGTGGCTTATGGCATCTTTCATATACATGGTTTCCTAAAAATCTTAAAAGCTAAATCTCGGCTTGTTCTTGGTGGTGTTACTCGAAAAACTCATGTAGCACCTATATCATTCATAGGATGTTGGATTTTAGTCCAACATATACCCACTCGTCTATGAAAATAATATAAACATTATGTGGACGATCATTTATGTACGTCTTATGGATTACTGTCAGATTACATCCTGTGGACGTCCTTTGCACTTTCAGTAAATAACTGTATACCTTTAGCTAGCGTAAGATATAAGAAAATTAACTGTAATTTTAAGCACTTTTCGTTAAAATTCCAGCGTTATAAAAACATTACATGTTTTTATTTGTTTTGATAAAACAAGCACATTGACGGTCATTTCAATTTTATCGATTCAATTGTTTTATGCGTATGATGCATTTCAAAATCAAGTTATGTTGTATTAATAAACAATGTTTCTAACAAATTATTAATTAGAACTTAATATTACTAAATCGACATGTCTTAAAAAAAGGCTTGAAATGTAATTTAGATTCGTTGTATTTTTCTTTATTTCATAATTTTGTAATTTTGAACACGTCATAAGCGTCGTAAATTTAACTGTAATAATTATCTATTTTATCCGTAAATTTGAAGATTACTAAAATTGAAAGTGGTTTTGTGCAGATGCTTCTTTGATTGTAAAAAGAAGCTATTTACACTTTGTTATTTGTATATCTTTGACGTGTTTTAGAATTAAATCATTTTATTTTATGCTAATCTCTGGCTTCAATTCTAAATTATGCATTATTTATTTGTTTTTTTACGTTTATAATTTGATGATATAAAAGTTGGTTAACGTTAAGACATTCCTTCGATCGTAATATTTACTTATTGATAGTAATTCTAAAGGTTTTGATAACAGAAAAAACACCCGTGCATGCGTATTGCTTTGTAAAATGTAATCTAATATTTTATTTACCGTAAGGGACAAACATTATGAAGTCGCAGATTGTTTCCTGATTAGACGTTTTATGTGTAATAATGCAATTTGTATTCATTTTATGAAAAAATGTTGTGTATATAGTCGCGGTAGGTTCTTCATTGGACTCTACATTTTATAACATTTGTTTGATATATTATTGTGTATTTATCATATATGTGTATTTTCGACTCTTGTTTGCTTGTCCCGACTATTTAACTAATAGCTAGGTTGATTCCGTAACTAGGACCGCAGTACCTACTGACAGGCCGCCAGTTAACTAACTCCTTTTTTTGTTTAATATAATGATTTTTGTGCACATGTTTATGTGTGTTGGGATTTAAACCTGTTATCATACCTGCTTAATCGTCTTAAATTTGGAGATATCCTAACTTTTTGATGTTTATTGATATATTTAATTGATTACTTGAGAAATTTAAATTATGTGATTATCTTGCATTTGCATTTGTAACCTGCGTTGGATTTTAGCAGTGAATCTTTTATGTAAGACCCCGTATTTAGATTCATCTGGCTGAATTTTCTGTTTTCTTTTTTTTTACGATTGATTAGTTCAACGTTAGCATCGAAAACGTTCTACTCGTTATTTTATTACGTTTGATTTAAGTGTATTTGTATTTAATAATTATTTTACAATTATTACTAGTATTTTTTTTTTATTGCATAAAGTTCCGTGGTTTTGAATTTGATTTAGTGTTTTACTTGTTTATCTCAGTAAAATAACAATTCTATATAATTTACGACTTCCTTTTTGGAATGTAATTTGATCAATTTTTCTTGGTATCTATATTTTTGTTTATGTTGAGTTCTTTTACGAGCGCGATTGGAACCACCTGCCAATTTAGCGACGTAAGCGTTTTCTGTGAGAACATTTTCTTTCTTTCGAAGGCCTACGTGACAAGACGCACTTGGCCATTATATTTTTCATCTTTGTTAATTTACTTGGTTTAGTGTTGCATCTTTTACAAAGATTTTACGGCGCAAGTTCGTTGAATTAAGTGGGATTACGAGGTGTTAAAAAGAGTAAAATTTTGATTTTGGGGGATGATTGTTTTCGGTGGCAATTAAGAAATACCGGGTACCGTGATGTAGTTGAGTGGTTAGGGTACTTTTACCCTATCGTGATGTAATACCGCGAAAGTTAGATGGAACCGTGAAAATTAAGTGTAGTGGTGGAAAAGTTTGATTTTCCAAATTTCGTAATTTACGGTTTAAATAGTCTTCATGGTTTCCAAAAATAAAACTCACGTTTCAAGTTGGATATGCAATCGTTGAGTTGTGCTACATCCAGTCTTCGCATTTGTGCGGATTCTATTTAAGTGTTAAAAAGAAAATTCTTCCGCCGTCATTGTAATTGATTGGGGTACCTTTCAACTGGCCACTTAGAACCAACCACCGGTTCTTTCCTGAAGTTACGACAAATTCAAGGTATTTATTTTGCACCATATGTATTTAATCGTGAAGATATTATTTACGTGATTGAGTGTTAAAAGCTTTGAATTTCAAATAAAAGTTTTAAGTGTCTCGAATTGATTTAACGTTAAGGTAACTAATTATTGTCCGTATTTATCGAAACTGTGTCATAATCCCGAGTTAAAAATTTATTAAACGGGACCGAATTTTTGATACAAGATATATATATTAGTTTTATATTAAATAAGTTTATTTTTTTTTGTAACTGAGTAATTTCGCACACGGCCGTGATAAATTAAGATTGACTAATTTGTGTTTGGTTTTATTAAATTCTGTATTGTGCATTGATTCTAATAATTTCAAATTTTGTTTTTTTTTATCAAACGTTCATTTACGTACCTTTTGTTGTTTTGTTTTGGTTAATTTTTGATGATTACTATACTTTATTTTGTGTCATTATTTTTTTTTGTGTGTTCAAATAAATGTTAAATTGTTAAATGTAAAGAGCTTTTAATTCCGTCGGCCTCCGCGTGTGTTATTTTTTGTTAATTTATTACAGATTTTAGTGAGATACACTCTAACAAGGTAAGTCCGTTTAGAGTGTATCCTTCAGGAGCGGACTTGTGGTTGACAAGGGCCAGAAGTCCATTAAGCTTTACTCCTTCCTGGCGCCCTTTGATTTCGACATTATTGCTTTTCGATTTTGTGTTTTCGTCAAGTTGATCCAATTCAATCACGAAACTTTTAAATATAACCCACCCCGTCTCCACTGAGCAGCGGCACCCATCATTTGTGTTACCTCATTTCAGGCAGTGACATCGTTCCATCTTTTGCATGTAACACATTCAGTTAAAGAACCGGAGAGGTTTCTTCGCTTTATCTAATATTTAAAAACAAGTATTTTAGCGTTCTTGTTGACGAAACTTCAGATAAGAAAATTATAAAATAGCGAAAGATCTCATCTGCTCATCAGGTTTTATGAAACACGTCAAGGTCGATTCAAACTATTTGTTGCACATCGGCAACGACACGTACCGGCACGACAAATAAAATGAGAATTCCCACTATATATGTTTAGCTGGCGGCAGGTTACCGACTGCCACCGAACCAACAAAACTTTTAATACCCATTATCTTTACTTTGAACAAGTGAAATTAATTTTCTATTCTATTCACACCGACTGTTGGCCCTAGAAACCGACCGACACCGACTTTCAAAACTTGTTCGCCAACAATGCCAACCGACAACTGTCGGTGACGATCCAAGTCGGTCCTGGTTGGTGTACTAGGAATCGTCCTTTACACGACGTAACAAACTTTTTTGTGCTGCCAACATCGAAAACGTCACTATTCGTCGTTATTATAGTTACGAACGCCAATATGCAATAAAAATTTGAGGAAAAAATGAATCTCATTTTTTTTCTAGAAGGAATCGTAGAATTAAAAACAAACTACGGATTTCCTGAGACTACCTTATTACAAATCATTCCCAAATTATTCAAAAACGCTATTATGATACCGCAATAATAAACACGAATGGACTAGATAGAAAGACTTTGTAAATGATTTTAAACAGGGGAAGACGATTTTTCCCAAACACTCATAACCCGATAGAGTGGACCTCTTAGTTAGAAACTGTTCAAAAAATGTTACACAAAAAGAAAGCTACTGTACCTGAAGTCGCTACTATAGATTTCCAAATATTTATGTCTGTCAACGTCTGCTGATATAAGTTTTATGCTGTTATAGAAACGTGCAAGGCAAGTAGTTATATCGATCTCAAAATCCAAGCCTTGGTAAGCAACGATACGCAACCAACAGCAAACCCACTCACCCGAGTTTAATTAACGAATAGAGAAAAAACTAAAACTACAGGCAATTATTGCTTTGCAATAAATATAAGATTACATACCTTTATGTTGAAATGTCAGTTCTTAGAACACTTCAATCTGGTTCTAATAATTATATGGAACTTTCTACAGCAGAGTAATACAGTAATCCACGTATCTGAAAGTGTCTGTATCTTCAACAACGAACCGATACACTGTGTCACCAGTAGCAGTACAGGCGTGGGTGGTACTAGAACAGTCACAGAACAAGCGCTTCTTGTTGTAAACGATTTCTTGGAGAAAGAATCCGCCGCTCTAGGAATCCAATTCCACTACTGTTTACTCCCGCAATGTTGAATTATGGGGGGAAAATTAAGGCTCAGATATTAAAACTCGCACAATTTCTTTTAGGTAACACAAAGCATGATATTCATGGTCAAAAGAATTCTTCGCAAACGCTGCAGTGCGCCCTGGACTTGGCAAGAACAGAGCAGGAGACAAAAGTAAGTAACGAGACAGCACGAGCACTTCAAATTTATGATAAATTGATAAAGCAATTTAATAAATTATGCTGAGATTTTAAACCCATCGATCTTAAATTCTTAACCGACTGGTTTCACAGCCTGAACCACGACGGGTATTTAAGCAACTGCGTTACCATTAGAAAACATCTCTTATTCCAAGAATTTTCTAATTTTGCAATCAACTTGCATATTCTAATAACTGACCTCTCTATCTACCGGACAACGTTAGCGCCTTACATTTGGCGTCCGAGCAGAGACATGTGAACTTCAACTGGCTCTAAAAGTAAGGACGTATAATTTTGTTTTAGACATTTAGTTGAGAGTTAACCGGAATGAAAATCCATCATCTCTGACCCCGCGAAAGTAATACCGAAAGCCAGTTCGAAAACCGACAACAAAGTGAACTGAATCTAAAACATGAAAAAGGAAGAGTTAGTGAACCAATTCAAAACATATTTATTGGCTGACTGGTGAACAAATTGAAAGCGCGTCTCATTAACTTCATACGAACCGTAGAAGGCGAAGTTATCTCGTTGACATACCCTCGCAACCAGTGACGGCTTCTCTATTAGATCATTTGGTCAATGACCCTCTAAAAATGAATAAGAAAAGTATTTTATTTGCTTTTAAAGCATAAGCGTTTAAATTTCATGCGTTTAAATAATCTTCGTCGTCGTCGTTATTGTAATCAAGTGTGAGACAGACATAATACAATTTTATGCAAGTTAGAAAAGAAGATAAGTAAATGTTTAAATGCTTTGGCAGGGTTTTCAGCCGGGCCGCCTACGCCAAAGATAATACTTAGTGCAATTATCTTTGAGTGCAATGCTTACATTGCTTACGTGACTTACGTCATCTATCGTTATCTTCGCAGCACGTGTGTGTTAAATACAGATTTCTTATCACATATGACAAACTTTACAGTCGATTTTCTTAGTTGATCGATAATTTCATTTGTAAGGGACGACTTATCGTTTTTGTTTCATAATAACTGTGGTACAAGACGTTGAAAAATAAATAGCTAATAATTGTTTACACATCTAGAATTTAAATTTAATCCTCGTTCTCAGCCTTTACTTCAAATTCGACCAACCAGTACACATAAAAATAAAAAAGTTTACAGTAATTTTAAAGAATTTGTGTATGATTCGTTAGATTGGATTTGTGGATTTGAAATAAATAATAGATTTTAGTGTTTTATGTTTACTGTTTTTAGATGATGCATTAATCATTATGTTGTAAAAATAATGTTACGGATTTATAGCATTTAAACGAAAAAGTAAAAACCAATTGTGAAGTCAATTAAAGACTATAATAAAAAAGTTTGTAAAAACTAAAAATAGATACATATATGTTATATTTGAAGAGGGGAGTCGTGGTGGTGGTAATAAAAATGGAGAGTAGTTACGCAGACATCGAATGGGATGGAACATCGTGGCAGATGTGAACACGTGTAGAAGGATTTTATGAATATTAAGTTTTATTATATTTTGTATTAGAATAAAATTTCATTAAAATTATAGTACGATATATTTGTTAACATATATTAAATAAAACAATTGATTGACTTTACATATGACTACAGTGGAAAGAGAGCGATATTTCTATGTGTAAAAAAGAATTCAAACATTCCTACGCAATTGGCAATACTATGAGAAGAAAGATGTGCATTTCTATGCTAAGCATTGAAAAACATTTTGACATCAAAATTATCGGACACGGTAGGCAATTAAATTCGACGGAAAATAGGCAACATAATGTTTCCGTGTTCCCCAAAGTGTATGTAATGAAACAACTCTTTCACCTAAAATTTATAGTAAATTGTTAAAACAATTCAAAAAATTACGCAAAAAGTTTAGATTCCGTGATCTTACCCCACTGATAAAGGCGGATATTTAAGCGACTGCATTATCCTCAGAAAAAATTTGGAAAATTTACTAATTCTGCAACGAAACCGATTTAACTTTCGTATTCTAATAACCGACCCCGTTATCTACAGGATAACGTTGGCGTTTTGCCAAGTTTGGTATGCTTTGCATTTACACAGCCAATGCTACGGAGTTTTATCGTCCTCCAAACATCCGCGGCATAAAAAGCTACTTCATATTTCTATTTATGCATTTGTTAAGGCCACAATGCCCTGTTTCTTTGTCGACTTATGCTTGATACTGCAGTTTGAGTGTTTAATTGTGGCTCTGTAAAAAAATTTTGTGTGCTTTATCACTGCAAAGTTTTTCCATAGTTTGTTATGTTTCGTTGCTAGTTTGCTACTGATAATTGCTTTTTCGGTATCGCATTTGTCGTCACGTTACTTCAATTACGTCTAACTTTTTAACGGGTTTCTTGAGGCTACCACACCGTTTTCTCGAGGATATAAATCTGTTGGAAGCATCGTTACTTCATAGATGGAGATACACAGCTAATAAGCTCTAAAAGTTTTAAGATTCGAGTCAAACCTGTGGAATCCATCTTATCTCTTACACCAAATGTAACGAAAGATAACTGGCGTCTTCATCTAAAATCTTAATTCTAAACATTTCTTTATTATATTTGATTTTTTAATTATCAGTCAGCCTTCAGCAAGTGTTTTAATTAATCGAAGTGTAGATCATACTTATTCACTTTTTTTCAGTTGTAATTTTTTAATCATCTTTAACCTTAGATAACGCAGTTTGTTTTGAGTACGTTAAGTTTCTTCGGTCATTCTAAACGTAATCAAAGCCAAAGTTAGGCACATAACGTTTTACGTAAGCTTACATGCTACGCTTACTTTGCTTATAAACATATAAGAAGTAGTGAACGTTGCTACTTGTGACAAAGAACTTCGTTGAGGTAAGTTTTGGCTATAGGTACTCATTTTATTCATTATAATTGCCGATTATCAATTTGGTTCGTGCGACTACATGTAAACGAAATTGAGTACGTATGGAGTTACGTTCATTGTAAATTACGTTATTGCTATTCAATTAGTTAAATTTTATTATTTTGTTAAAATAAAATTATATGTAGCGCATGTTAGCATGTTGTCTGATTTAAAAGGCCTGCATCAATATTATTATTGGCTTGTATTTTGTATTTGTCTGTTTGTTGAATAAAAAAATAATGTGTAGGTAATATTCTGCTTGTTATTGTTGCCTTTTTTTATATTAATATCTTGAGCAACATATGGTAAAACTAAGAGTAGCCGGCACTGTAAAAAGTAGACAAGTTTAGGTTAAAAAAACTGTCATTTACTCTCTGTTTTTTGTTAAGTTTTGTATTATTTTGTTAATAGTTTACTTTTTCTTTGTGAACTTCAAAGCGTTTGACACGAATATGTAGTACTTTTTAATGAAAGCGATAAGAATATGTCTAATTGACACTTATACATATCCGCATTGTATTTATTGATCGACGAAAAGATTGGTGATTAAACTCAAAGAACGTAGTAAACGGACAGATTGTTGTTTGTGAACACCCCATCATTTAGTGCGATCTATGTAATAGTCTCATTAGGGGTCTAATTTGTGCAAATTGGAACTTTCCTCCTACAGCGTTGTCACAAATTACAGTCAATCAACAACATTTGTATAGGAAATTTATCGTTGAAAGGTCCCCATTTCGCATATAATGGCTTAAATAAGATAAAAGGAAAAGAAAATTCAAAATATAACATTCGGTTAACGTACAACGAAACGGATACATTTACTATTTTATTTTATCACTTAACAAAACCAATTTTCATTGAAATTCAATCAAGAGCGAGCGCGTTCTTAGTACAAAAACCACATTCAGCTTTTATAGTACGTATTCAGAGAAACGCTAATGGTCCTTCAAGACTATTATGTCAGATTCAACGGAGCTTTTTCTTATAATGGCCCCGTGCGGACACTTGACTTCTAGCACCCGACCATTGTCCTACATGCAACCCTTAGGGATAATTTACTATCTGTTATTCACTTGGTTTACGGATTACATATACTTTTCTCTTTCCGAGTATTTAATTAGAATTAGTTTAAATGTCGATGCGTAGGTTTCTAACGGATTTTAGCTCATAAAGCTCAATAAAACTCAAGCTTCGTTTCGTTATTAAAACTATAAATCGTGTTACATGATGATAATGATCTATTGCAAGTTTTAATCTGTGGATGTAATTGTTGTATATCGAGTCCTAAAACATTTCTCTTTAGTATTGACGTAATGAACATATCCATGTCATATTTGACTCAATTTTAGACACCAGAAGTCAACGTAATTCTGCAAAAAATACATTACGATATTCCGCAATAAACAAAGCAAACATAAGCAACCAATAACATTAAATAAACGTAACTGTTTTTGCCACTTTATTGGTTAAATTACCGTTTCTTTACACAGTCGCCATTTTGTCTTACTATCGTTTTGTAATTTCCGTAACTCTTTTTGTATTTAGCACCGTGCAACTAAAAAATAATGTAAATGTAAATCTTTCAGTTTCAACAAATCACTAAATGCAACTAAACAATATTTTATAGCTGACGTTGAAGTCTCATACTTAAATTTATTACAAAGAAAGTACTTGTGGTTATGTGGGGCACGTTACAAAATACTCTAATAACGGAAAAATGATGTAATAAAAACGCAACTTAGTTGGCTAGGTTCCCAAACAACTATAAATGACCAATGACGTTAAAAACCTAATTTTCTTGTCACTTTGTTGACCAAAGTTTCTTTACATAGCCGTAAAAACTGTACGCTATATAATTGATTTTTGGTTTTATGCTAACCAATAATATGAGATAGGCTGTTAAAATTAAAGCAAGTTTAGTTAAAGTGTACTTTAAACCATGATTGTGCAACTGACAGTAAATCAAACTAAACTTAAATACAAAAAGAATTTTACTGGTGACGTTGAGGTCACATACTCAAATTTGTTACAAAGAAACTACTCGTGGTTATGTAGGGTACGTTGCAACAATAATCTAAGGTTGCAACTGTAAAAGCGATGTAAGCAAAACGCAGCTTAGTTGTCCGAGTTCTCAAGCAACTATAAGATCACTGACGTTAAATAAACGTAGTTGTCGTTTCCTGTGAATAACGACCAAAATTTTTTTATTAGCCAAATTACAATTTATTCACACAGCAGTATAAACTGTAATCTATTTTGTGTTATTATCGCTTTGGAATTTTTTTTTGTAGTTAATTTAGATAACCCCTGCAATAAAAAATAGTGTAAATGTAAATCTCTAAGTTAAGTTTTAACAAATCGCTAAATCAATTTATTCTATTTTATTCTAATAACGATGTAATAAAAATCTTGTTGCTTAAGATTCCAAACAACTATAAATGACCGATGACGTTAAATAGACGTAATTGTCATGCCCTGTGAGTAACGTCGCTAGATTTCTGCTAGTTTATTGACAAACATAACCGCAAAAACGCACTCCATTTTGTATTACTAACGTTTTGTAATTTTTTTATGTTTCTTGTATTTAATTTAGATAACTCCATGCAATATAAAAATAGTTTAAACGTAAATTTCTTAGTTAAGTAAGTTAAGTTTTAACAAATCACTAAATCAAACTAAAAACTGACATATAAAAATTATTTTATTGCTGACGTAGAGGTTTTTATGCTTAAAATCGTTACGAAAAAATTAGTCAAGGGCATGTACGTTAAAAAACACTTTAGTAAAGTAACAATGATGCAAAAAACGCGACTTAGTTTCCAAGCAACTGTAAATGATCGTAACGTTAAATAAACATAACTGTCATTCCTTGTAGTAGTAACGTCACTAAATTTCTGCTACTTTATTAGCCAAATTACAGTTTTTTTACACAGCCACAAAAACTGTACGTCATTTTGTGTTACTATCGTAATTGTAATTTCCGTATTTTCTTTTTATTTAATTTCTATAGCATCGTGCAATCAAAAAATAGTGTAAATGTAAATCACTTAGTTATAACAAATCGCTAAATCAAACTAAAAACTTACATATATAAAATTATTTTACTATGCTGACGTTGAGGTCACATACTTAAGTTTGTTACAAAGAAAGTGGTTATGTAGGGTACGCTACAAAATACCTTAATAATGTAAATGTGATGTAATAAAAACGCGACCCTTTTCAAGCAACTGCAAAGAACCAATGATGTTAAATAAACGTAGCTGTCGTTTCCTGTAAGTAACGTTTCCGTTATTTTATGAACAAATTAAAGTTTTTTTAGACAGCGCAAAAATTGTACGCCATTGTGTGTTACTATCGTTTTGTAATTTTTGTATTTTTCTTGTATTTAATTTAGATAACTCCATACAACAAATAATAATTTAAACGTAAATGTATTACATAATCTTTAACAAATCACTAAATCAAACTAAAAAGTTACATATAAAAATGATTTTAATAACGTAAAAGTGATGTAATAAGAACGCAACAATGTTGGTTGAGTTTAAAAGCAACTATAGACGACCAATGACTTTAAATAAACGTAACTGTTGTTCTCAGTGATTAACGGCATTAAATTTCTGACACTTTATTGGCCAAATTACAATTTTTTTACACAACCGCAAAAATTGTACGCCATTTTGTGTTACTATCGTTTTGTAATTTCCGTAATTTTTTGTACTTAATTTCAATAACACCATGCATACAAAAAATAATGTAAATGTAAATGTCTTAATTTTAACAAATCTCTAAATCAAACTAAAAGCTTACATATAAATATTATTTTACTGCTGACGAGATCTCATACTTAAATTTTTTACAAAGAAACTACACGTGGTTATCTGGGTACGTTGCAAAATACTGTGAAAGCGATGTAATTAAAACGCGACCTAGTTGTCTAAGTTCCCAAGCAACTATGAATGACCAATGACGTTAAATAAACGTAGTAGTCGTTTCCTTTGAGTAACGAGCTAAATTTCTGTCTTTTTATTAGTCAAATTACAGTTTATTTACATAGCAGAAAAAACTATAATCTATTTTGTGTTATTATCACTTTGTAATTTTTTTTTGTATTTAATTTAGATAACCTCTGCAACCAAAAAATAGTGTAAACGTAAATATCTAAGTTAAATTTTAACAAATCACTAAATCGACGTATTCTATTTTATTAATTTTATTAATAACAATGTAATAAAAATGCTATCTTGTTGCTTAAGTTTTTCAACCACTATAAATGATCAATGACGTTAAATAGACGTAATTGTCATTCCTTGTAAGGTCGCTAGATTTTTGCTAGTTTATTGGCAAACACAGCCGCAAGAACGTACTCCATTTTGTATTACTATCGTTTTGTAATTTTTTTATATTTTTTGTGTTTAATTTGTATAGCCCCATGCAACAAAAAAATAAAACGTAAATTTATTACATAAGTTTTAACAAATCTTACATATAAAAATTGCTGAATGAAGTTCACAGACTTAAATTCATTACAAAAAATACTTGAGGTTGCGTAGGGTACGTTACAAAATATTTTAATAACGTAAAAGTGATGTAATAAGAACGCAACAAAGTTGGTTGAGTTTCCAAACAACTATAAACGACCAATGACTTTAAATGAATGTAGTGTTGTCAGTGATTAAAGTTATTAAATTTCTGACACTTTATTCACCAAATTACAACTTCTTTACACAGCCGCAAAAACTGTACGCTATTTTGTGTTACTATCATTTTGTAATCTTCCGAATTTTTTTGTATTTAATTTCAATAGCACCACGCATACAAAAAATAATGTAAATGTAAATATCTTAGTTTTAGCAAATCCCTAAATCAAATTAAAAACTTACATATAACATATTATTTTATTGTTTACGAGGTCACATACTTAAATTTGTTACAAAGAAAGTATTTGTATTTATGCAAGGTGCGCTACAAAAAACTTTAATAACGTAAAAGTGATGTAATAATCTAGATTTTCAACCAAATTTAAATCATCAATGACGTGAAATAAACGTAGGTGTTCCCTGTGAGTACACTAACTAATTTTTTTCTATTTTATTGACCAAAGTACAGTTTTTTTACACAGCCGCAAAAACTGTACGCCAATTTTTATGTTACTATCGTTTTGTAATTTCCGTATTTCCTTTCTTTTTTATTTCTATAGCACCGTGCAGCCAAAAAATAGTGTAAATGTAAATCTTTCAGTTAAGTTTTAACAAATCACTAAATTAAGCTAAAAACTTATACATATAAAAATTATTTTATTGCTGATGTTTTAGTTCACTTCAAATTCGTTACAAAGAAAATACTAATGGTTATGTAAGACACGTTACAAGCGTACTCTAATAACGTCAAAGTGATGGAATAAAAACGTGATCTGATTGACTGGGAGATAATTTTTGATAAATTTGTTTTGACAAAACAAAGATTGACGCCGTCCGTAGATAATACTGTTGCGTATTTATTATTAAAAACTAATTTATTTAAAACTACTAAAAATATTTTTACTTATACTAAAAATATGTACACTTTTAAATTAACCGAACTAATTAAATCTAATAATAATATTTAATGAAAACACTTACACTAATTTATATCACTTACAAGAAGATAAGATAACGTCCGCGGGTAGCTTCACAATTGTTTACACTAAAAATCACGTACACGATTATTCTCGGTATATTTATGTAGACACACGCGTGCTAACGATTTATTTCCACTTTAATAATCTTCTTAACACTGTTGTATTCGCATTCCGGCAATAACTGATCTACGAATTGTTCCGTCGGTATATATACACATCGGCAAATCCTTCTCGAGTGTTCCCTACTTTACGCTATATCTTCTAGAAAATGGATAACAGCTTCTAGAAGGCTCTTGCATTTGCAAATAACTTCTCGAACGTTTCACTGCCCTCTTCTTAGGACTGTTCTGTCCCAGAACAGGAGACTGGATGCGACACCGGTAAAAAGGATCGTGGCGATAGCGGCAGCTTCCTCCATTTCGGCAACTTCCTTGACCATAAAAGTAACAGTCAATGGACTTTTCCTGACCCAATATTTCCCTTGGTTGGTAACTACAGACCAACACTTGAATGCCGGTTCCTCGGAAGACGACCTCCAACATGTTTCGAACTGTCCTCCAATTCAGTTGATCTAAGCCACAACCAAGCTTAGGTACTGCCAATTTTTTAACATCATGGAACTCCATTTCTCTCTTGAGACTCCATAATGTTCGCCACAGATCTTTGTATAACGGCTTGACACGTGAGTATTTCTTGGTGACCAGATAGAAAACGAAACGTCCGTCACCACGTAGTCCTAAAACTTTTCCGACTGCCGGTTGCTGTCTTCGTAATTCATCTAGCTGCCCAAACTTCTTTATAAACACGACTGCAACCCCTTTGGACATGTCAAGATCCTCGCTCACGCAATGTGCAATGGCGTAATCTTTTTGTGTCTGGAACAGGTCTTGTTGTTCCTCGGTGGTAACTCCAAACCTAGCTTTTCCAGAACCTCCGTATAAGTTCATAAACTTCTCGAACTCCATTTCCTCGATTGGATTCCTGGTTCTGCTACTTATTACCCTGGTTCGGACCTGGACTTGCATATTGTTGTTATCGCCAGCAAACGGGGCTAGACGATCGACGTGGACCACTTTTGGCTTGCCTCTGGGCGGTTTTCGGATGCGGTATATGACGTCGTTAATACGCTGCACGACTTCATAAGGGCCCTCCCATTGCCTTTGCAGCTTCGGCGACAAACC
The DNA here is from genome assembly GCA_035610365.1 of Aquatica leii. NCBI lineage: Eukaryota > Metazoa > Arthropoda > Insecta > Coleoptera > Lampyridae > Aquatica > Aquatica leii. The sequence continues at coordinate 212,900 of JARPUR010000009.1, read as the reverse complement.
ACGTCTCCTTTAAGGATTATACAACCAGACTATATCGCCAGGTTGAAACCCACCATTTTGCGCCTTGACGTCATATCTCGTTTTCATCTTGTCGGTGGCAATTTGTGTGTTTTTACGGACTTTTTCATGTACTTCGTCTAGCCTCTTGGCCAGCTTGCTGACGTAATCTTTTCCAGCAACTTCTTCTTCCGGTCTTCGTCCAAATTGAAGATCGCATGGTAATCGTATTTCACGACCGAGCATGACACAGGATGGTGTTTGGCCTGTGCTTTCGTGAACGGATGATCGGTATGCCATTAAGAAAAAGTGCAAGTACTGATCCCAGTCTCTTTGGTGTTCGGACACTACTTTGGCTAAGTACTTGCCCATTGTTCGATTCATCCGTTCAACCATGCCATCAGATTGAGGATGGAAAGGCGTTGTCCTAGTCTTCTTAATTCCTAACAGTCGGCAAACTTCTTGAAACAGCCCAGACTCAAAATTGCGGCCTTGATCGGAGTGTAATTCCAACGGAACTTCAAACCGGCAGAAAAACTTCTTTACTAATACGTCTGCGACTGTAGCTGCTTCCTGATTGGGTATGGCGTAAGCCTCCGTCCATTTCCATTCCATTTCCATCGCCACCAGGATGTATTTATTTCCCGAATCGAATTCTGGGAACGGCCCTGCGATGTCAATCGCTACTCTTTCCAAAGGGTTTTCTACGTTGTATTGTTTCATGGGTGCTCTGCGCTTTCTCGTTGGACCATTTCCTGATGCGCAGACTATGCATTTACGGCACCATTTCATGACGTCCTCTTTGCAGTTTATCCAGTAGAATCGTTCTCGCACTTTACCCAACGTCTTCTTAATGCCAAAGTGTCCTCCTGATGTCCCATCGTGGAGATGCTTCAACACTTCTGTCACCCTGCTCTTTGGCACTACCAGCTGTAGTCTGTTTCCCGTGCCCTCGGCACTTTCTAGGGATCGCTTAAGAAGACCGTTTTCTACTATCAAGAAGTCCCACTGCGCCCAGTACGCTTTGATATTTCTGCCCAAAGCACTCACTTCTTCCCAGGTTGGTCGTCGGCCGCTTTCTTTCCAGTCCAGGAGTAATCTTATTTCAGGATCGTTTTCTTGTTCGCGACGTAACTGCTCAGGTTCCCACTCATCATTAACCATAGCAGTTTTCCGGAGGCATTCGACTTTTTCTTCCAGTCGCGAACAATGGCTGCAGTCCGCCGGACATGGTCTTCTGGATAAGGCATCAGCGTTCCGATGACTGCTTTGGGCACGGTGTTCTGTGTCATAGTCATACTCTTGCAGTCTCTCGATCCATATTGCTATTTGTCCTTCTGGGTTACGGAACTGCAGTAGCCATTTTAAAACGGCGTGGTCTGTCCTCAGTAAAAATTTTCGTCCATACAAATACTTGTAGAAATGTTCGATGGACTTAACGACTGCTAACAGCTCCCTCCTAGTCACGCAATAATTCCTTTCTGGCCCGGACAAAACCTTGCTAAAGTACGCGATAACCTTTTCTTGTCCATCTTGAACCTGCGAAAGAACCGCGCCTATGGCCAGATTGCTTGCGTCGGTATCCAAAAACAAACTTTCCATCTTCTCGTGGATAACTCAAAATCGGCGAAGTGACTAGGGCCTGTTTTAGTTGATTAAAAGAATTTTCGCAGTATTCATTCCATCTAAATTCTGCTTTTTCTTCGGTTAATTTTGTCAATGGTTTGGCAATATTGGCAAATCCGGGGACAAATCTTCTATAATAAGTGCACAACCCAAGGAAACTTCGGACCTGATGTTTGTCGATTGGTCTTGGCCATGCTTGCACTGCTCAGATTTTGTCTGAGTCAGCCCTTACTCCATCTCTAGATACGACGTGGCCAAGGTACTGCACTTCCTTCTTAAATACGTGGCACTTCTTTGGGCTCAGTTTAAGGTTAGCCCCACGTAATCGCTGGAACACTTCCTTCAAGTTGTTCAAGTGTTCTTCAAACGACCTTCCAACCACGATCACGTCGTCCAGGTAAACCAAACACGTCTTCTTCCAAGACAGTCAACCAATGGTTACTTTGACATGTCGGTGAGTAGGTATTTCTTCGCCCGTCGCCGTTCGAAGTCGTACTGTTTCAATACCAACAAAACACCTGTAAAAATTGCTTCAATTAAATTGAAACCGTTAACCCAAGCTTTACGAAAGTTAAGTTTTTAAAAATCCTTATTTTTTTCTTAAAAAATGACGGAGAGTACAAAACGATAGTAAATCAAAATAAGGTACAGTTTTTGTGGCTGTGTATAATAAGTGTAATTTGGCCAATAAAGTGACAACAATTTAGTGACGTTACCTACAGGGAACGACAATTACGTTTATTTAACATCATAGGATATTTATTATTGCTTGGAGCACTATCTTTGTAACGAATTTGAGTATGTGAACCTCAACGCCAGCTATAAAGTAATTTTTATTTGTAAGTTTTTAGTTTGATTTAGTGGTTTGTTAAAATTTAACAAAAAGATTTATATTAACACTATTTTTTTGGTTGCATATCAAAATTACAAAAAGATAGTAACACAAAATAAAGTACAGTTTTTGTGGCTGTGTATAGAAAATGTAATTTAGCCAAAAAGGTGGCAGAAATTTAATGACGTTACTCACAGGGAACAACAATTACGTTTATTTAACGTTATTGGTTATTTATTGTTGTTTGGAAACCCAGCCAACTAGGTCGCGTTTTAAAAACATCACTTTATCGTAACGTATTTGAATATATGTTGACTTTATTAATTATGATACTCAATAATCAAATAAAGAAGAGACTGAAACTTCATTTAAGTTCTCCAAAGTTTTTTAAATACATTTTTTATATTTACTCAAATAATAAACTTACAATTTTATTGTATCTTAACATTATTATTATTATTTTCTGTTGCAAAGTTTTTTTTAAGATATTGCGATATACGTCTTATTGTCTTTTATATTATATATTATCTCTTGAAGAAGTTCGTAAATTCTATATATTTTTAGTAAACATTTCGTAGATAGTCTACCGTGTAGATAGTGTCTTCTTGCTCGTACGCAATTCAAAATAGCGTTGTTCAACGTGACGCAAAATTTAAAATGCTGTAGGATACATTTACAAAGTAGATGTTTAATGAAAAAGCTTAAAACGAATGGCAGAATTTTAAGTGGCAACGACGTGTTCGTGAATAAACAACTGTAGAATGTAGATCACTTCATAAGCGACGTAGAAAACATTTTTAATGACAACGCGGTTGTTAGCAAAAAGTGTGTATCTAATAAAAGTTTCGTTAGTGTTTACGAATAAAGTGAAGTAAATTAAATCAAAACAAAGATTTTTTAATCATATAATATTATTGTAACAAATTTTATTATAATTATTTACGTGATTATTATAAACCACTTATTTTACTAAGCTAAAACACAGAACACTAATAAAATTTACTAAACTAAATTAATTAAAAACTACTTACTAATAATTTATAAATCACTGAAATATTTGCGATAAGATAATCTGCAGACACTTTTATTTATCTACACTGGCACATGCATGAGAACGCCAAATAATCACTTAGCTTTTTTTTGCCTTACATTATACTAGAATATTCTGTCTGTTTCGTAAATCGTTTCGAATATTCCTAAAGTTTTTTAAGACGGTTTTACTGCTTTTTGCTGACTCAAAATAGAAAGCTGTACGCGAGACCAATAGAGTAGATCGTGGTGGTAGTGGCAGTTTTCTCCATTTTTACAACTTCCTTGAGTAACAACCCAACGTTTTGCTTTGATGGTAAGTGCAGACTAACACTTAAAAGACGACTTCTAACATATTCCAAACTGCTCTCCAATCCAGTTGATCTAAGCCGCAACCAAGCAAAATAGAGTCGTTACGTTTTTACTTTTTTAGCGATTTCTGAAGAACTGCTACTTTATCCCGATACAACTTTTTTAATAAATCTGAAGTGACAAGATATGATTTACATCTTCGTTTAAAGTCTCACGTTGTTATATGTGAGACCTACAACCCGCCTGGCAGACCGGTTTGAAGAGTAGGTTTTGACGCTATTTTTTTACTCTTGCGATCATCGGTGGTCGACTTTACGAGAAGCATACTACATCATGGTACAACAGGCGCAGCAACGCGAATATTCTTAACTACGTTAGTCTACGCCACAGCGATGCTACAAGATTATTTTTTACACATTCTCGGTATTATAATAACTTTAGGTTCTACGGTAGCGGAGTTCAGTTTGGATCACGATCAGGTCCTAATCCAGTTGGAAAAAAGTTGAAACCGATAATACTTTTTAGATTACAGAACAAAGTCGACGCCAACGACCTGATTTCTAAAGAACACAACTAACCAGGCTCTGCGAGCGACGGTGCAGATCACCAATAGGACGGTGCTATTTTCTTTGATTTGAGTAGTTTTGGCATCATAGTTATAAAAAAAATTGGGCATAGAGACAAGGCAAATACTAATTACGTTAACAAAGTAATTTCGGAGGTACGAAAATACTTAATGGTCAACCGTCGAGTATACGTAGCCTGGAATTAATGCAGGGTCAATGATTATGTGCGCATCTTAAGATGCTTTATGTGCCAGAAGTTCCCTCACCAACAAGGTGCGGTAATTGCTGAAAAGCGCCTTGTAACAAATGTCCGGCGTACTTAAAGAGGCTTGACGCCAAGATATCTCATACTGATTATGAACAGTGAGGACGCTTTTCTGACTTTTAGGAACCTTCAGCGACCTTAGAAGTTATGAGCCTCTCATCCGACAATGTAATAGACATTCTGCTGGCCCAAGAGCCACATGTGTATACTTCTGGTTCAAGGTATAGGCTCGCTGGTGCCGTCTTGCTCTTCAACAGGATCACCGCATCCACTTCTATGCGGTATTTCTCGGCTATTGTTTACAATAGCGCGAAGCCCGTCGGAGTAGTTACGCTCAGTCATCTAACTAATGACTGCATTGCCATATCTATGATCACAGTTGGAAACACCTCCTTATATATTGTCGGTGTTTATTAGTCACCAAGCAAGGATGTTCGTATTCATCTACAACATTTATGTAGATGAAGTTTTGAACAAACTAAGTGACGTCCCGATTATTATAGCAAGACATTTCAATGCAAAATCGCCGCTTTGGCGTTCCGTGGAAAATGACGAACGATGCAGAAGTGTGGAGAACCTCGTGGGCGAACGTGGCCTATGTGTTATAAATAAGCCTGATCAACCTTTCACCTTTGCTAGTCACCAAGGTAATTCAAATATCGATGTCACATTAGCATCACGAGTTTTAAGTATTCTAATTCTATAGACGTCTCCATTGATAAGCTGACCAGGCTGATCCTCGAATCTAGCTAAAATGGCTCGAATTCTAGAGCTAGTGTACCGTGATGGAGTCCAAAGCTAGATAAGTTAAAGCAAGTCGTACGTTGGTTGAGAAAGCATACTCAAAAAGTCTCAGCAGAGCTAAAAACTTAATGGCTAAATTTGTACAAAGTGAACTGAAGAACGCTAAATTTAGCTCATGACAAAAATTTGTAGAGAGAAGTTTGGCGACGAGTTCGTGGGGATTAGTTTATACGATATCCTCACAAAAGTTCCTTGCTATCCAACCATGCTTCAACATCCGTGACGGTAACAGATACACTCAAGTAAATAGTGAGTTCCTTGTTCCCAGACGATGATCCAACAAACGACGATTCTTACCAAGTCCGAATTAAATTACGATCTTTTGCAAATATTGAGTCCCGACATAACTGGGTAGTTACAAAAGAGGATATAGCGTCAGTGGCTAGCAGAATTCTTAAGAATAAAGTTCCCGGGCTCGACAGAGTACACTGTAACGTACTAAAAACAGTTGTCTAAGATTCCCTCTCTACTACGTTCATTAACCTATTTCCAAATAGTTGGAAAACTGGTAAGTTAATAACGATTCTCAAGCCTGGTAAGAGAGATATCTCAAACTCTAATTCGAATCGCCCAATAACGCTACTTTTAGAACTTGGCAAATTATTTGAACGAGTACTGTTACAAAAAATACATGACATCATACCTTCACAAAGATTTTTCTATCTAAGCTAGTACGGTTTTGTTCCTGGCCAATCGACGACAGACACCATTCGTAAATTAATGACAATTTTGGATCGTTCAATAACGTATGTTGGCCATCAATAACTGAAGCTTGCGTCATTTGCAGTTATTTATCGAGTCGCTCAATCACTTATTACACGAACGTTTCTGATTTTTCCTACTCAAAACGATTAAAGAAAGGATGCTCACAAAGATCGGTTTTCGAACCGACTTTGTGAAACGTAGTTGTACATTTTCTACTAGAAGAAAACTCACCCTATAACTGTGATGTTTTTGCTTACGCGGACTCACTATCACAGTGTCAGCGCACAACAGACGCGACTTAAAGGCAAAATCACGACAAAGCCTGGACATTTTAACTCGCTGAGCTGTCAACAACTAATTGGCCGTCTCAGCTAACAAGACCTCCTCCTTAAAAAGAAATCCCCCACTTCGACTAAACAGCATTTCAGTTCAAAGGATTTTCAAGTTTAAGTATCTTAGCTCGATCATAAACTGAACTTCGTTAAACACTGTTCCTATGTAGTTGACAAGAGCAAGTCTGTCTTGCACTTGTTCTACAAATATTCTCGCCGTAATTGGAACCTACATAGAAAATTATTAGTGACTATTTTCAACAGTGCAGTCATCCCTATGCTTAGACAACTGGTTCCACAAACTGCGACAAACCGACATTGTCAGGAAACTGGCATCCCTACATTCCTTATTTTTTCGTAAGATCCTCGGTTCATATCTTACTGTTCCTATCGATTCTTTGTGCGTTGTGGCAAAATATCCTCTTCTACATCTCCAATTTCTAAAAGTATACTGCTCGAAAGTTCTTGTAAGAGCTTGCACTTGCACATCTTAGACCAGCAAGTTTGGACCGCAGATTTTCCTTTCTTTTCGGCCGTCAAGCGCCATCTCAAGGCTTTGATCTTGAATGAATGGTAACGGCAGTGGGATACATCTCATAAAGAACGTAACGGCTATTCTTTGATTGCGTATATCCTAGACTGTTTCAACATGTCCCTTAACCCGGGACGAGCGGCCGTCCAAATTCTTACATTGCACGGCAGGTTCCGTTGCCATCTGAAACGCATTAAGGTTGCAGAGTATCCTAAGAACCCAAGTCAACCCGTATCCTAATTTTCCTGAGTCTATCCTTAGACTAGTGTTCGACGTCAATGTACGCATTGCATTCGCTAGAAAAGACCAGAGTCAAACGTAAATCAGAGTATAATTTTGTTTATGTTTGCATAGCAATATGATTTTATTTTACAGTCAGCTACGGCGAAGTAGGGTATTTATTTAGTTATATTTCAGTATTTTAAGTTAACTAACATTTTCAGTTTCTTTTTAGTTGTAGTTATCTTGAATAACTGGCCTCAACCCCGTCTATTACAACATCGTATCCTTTTTTTGCCTACTTTGTTTTTATCCTGGAACGCAAGGATAAGCCGCAGGGTAAGTGCCTTGCTGAACCTTGTGTTTACATAGCACGAACCAGATACACAACCTATCCGACTCGTCTAACTAGGCAATCCTTTCTTCTCGTAACATATCCTAAATCGTTCTATCCTATATGTGGCGAACTTAAACCAAGCAAGTTAGGTGGTTTGGTGGGTCTACATCCTCCTTCATCTGTTTCTCTTGCTCCTCACTTCAGAGTGAAGTTACGCACGTCCAAGTCAAATCCCAGAAGAATCGAAGCTGTTCTAAGGCCTCTTCTGTACAACGTGTTCATATCCGACATGCCGAACAATCTCTGGACGACGTACGCACTCTACAGCGAAAACACCGCATTGCTGGTAAGTTCTAGATCCAATAATACGATAGTTATAGGTAGCCACAAACTTTCTACAACGCCGATACGCCGACTGCAGAATCAAAGTCAACAAGACGAAAAGTGTAGCAGTTTTCTTCACGCGCCGCAACATCAACCCATGTTTGCATCTCAATATAATGGGCAACGACATCCCTTGAAAATAAGACGCAAGATACTTGCGCTTTCCTAACCGACGTCTCACTTGGAAGCCGTCATCGCAAGGCTGTACCCGAATCTAAAGAGAAACAATGTTTTTTCAGTGGACAACAAACTGCTTCTCTACAAATTGGTGATACAGCCCACTATGATTTAAACCTCACTCGTATGGTTTGACGCAGCAAAGACTCACATCACCCAAAAACAAATCATCCAAAACACGAAGCTACGATTCATAGTCAACCGCACCATGATTTGTCATAAACTGTCAGCTTCATCGAGATCTACAGATGCCGACCATCAAGGAGCTACTCCACTAAACAGCGCCAAAAACCGTCGTAGACCTATTGACCCATCCTAATTAGGAAGTAAAAATACTCTAGATATATGACTTGGAGAACGTGCGTAGGCACAATCGGCTGAAAAATGCTCTTCAACAGGTGACTAATCTGACGTTGCTGGTTTAGTCAGGGACGGATGTGTAAACGTGGAATGTATTTATAATTAAAACAAAAATATTATTGATGTAATATTGTTTTTAATAGATGTTCAACGTTCACGCCGTCAGACTGAAAAGGGATAACGGCTTTTACAGGAGTTAAGAATTGACCTATTTTAAGAAGAGTAGAAAACTGAGTAATAATCTGTTTTGCGAATATTTTTCCGATACGATCTTTAGTACCTACTTTTGACATAGATTAAATGACCGTTGATACTTAAATTTTGCTGTAGAAGCTTCTATCCAAACTGTTGCTAATCTTCTTACAGAAGAAATGCGGTTTGACACTAAAAATTTATTTAAAATCTGAATTATTTGCGTTAAAGTTGTTTAAATAAGATATCTCTATTATTGTCCAATAATAATAATTATCCCAAATTTGCACTTTTCCGGAAATTACCCGTTTACTATTTTGTTGTGTAAATGAATTTATTGTTTTTTATGCAACCACTGTACATTTACTTTCTAATATATTGTTCTCAATTTTATCATAACGCTCACATCATTAATCATCGTAACCATAACCAAATTATCTTACGATTACCGTAATGTATGTGCAATACAAATAAACTAGACGAAACGATATATTTGTATAAATAATAAAATAATATAAATATCTACATGTACAAACTCAAAATTTCTAATTACAATCTACATCAACAAAATCATTACTCCGTAATATTTTACATCTAATATATAACAACATATATAATATAATACAGAAAAATAAGTTAATAATTAAGTCTACATTTCACGGGTTTATAATTGACAACCGTGTACATAAGTAACGTTATGAAAAATCGCAGCGGCGGCTGTTGTCAAAAAACTGCAAGGTGATTGTGTACCGTACCGTGAGATTCCTGTAGGTGCACAACATGGTACTACAGTATCTTCGGGGTTTCTTAATGTTGTTGTTGATAGTAGCTCTTTTTCTACAGAAGCCTGCTGTCTGAGTTGTTCGAGCCGTAATTGATTTTGTCTTTTCCATTTGGTTCTGAAACATTAAAACGATTCCTTATGTATGAGAAAAACTATAATATTACACGATAAGAAAAACAAAAAAAAAATCGATAGAATACATATAATGTATCACAGAATATACGACTGACACGAATGTTTACCTTCTTCATAGCTCTACAAATTGTTTTTTTTAGTTAGTTCGTTTCTTTGCTTCTGGGCAAAAAAAAATTTATTTTAGCTTTTATTAACATACCAAATTTAACTTATTCTAGAAAATGACCGTTTACTTGGTTAAAAAAAACTACCCGTTAGCTGAACATTAGTACGAGTGAAAAACACGATGCTAGCAAAGATTTTGAATGTCTCAGATTCGGTAACGTTGAAAAAAAAAGACTGTGGTAGGTCAATGTACGCCAGTATTTCAAATTGTAAGATGCGCGAATTCCAACAAAGTTAAATCGCCAAAGAAATATCTTAGCCACGTGATATCTAGAGATGGAACAAAAGCTGACTCAGACAAAGTCCGAGCAGTACAAGCAGTTAAATTAATAAATAATACTTTTTTAGAAAAATCCATTTCACCAAAAACGCCAATTTGATAAATGATAAAATTAAACAGAAAAACCTAAATATAAAGTTACCTCTATCTCATAAACTAAATATAAAAAACTGTCGGAAACATAAATTATAAAATGAACTCAAAACTTATGACAACAAAATCGACTTAAAACACCCAAGTACCTATGCTCTTAAACAAAAAAATTAAAAAAAACATGTTTTAAGCAATGTTTCTTTTAATCTCGCAATTCTACTTTTTAAAAAAAATTAAACGTTTTAATCACCGGTCACTTGAAAGATTCTTCTCTTGTAACTACTTTACATGTCACTTTTACAACCCACTGTATTGACGTCGCTTTCGAGATCCATCACCAAAGGTCGTCTCGAATTAAATCAGGGTATTTATTGTTTATCGTTAATTGTAAGTGTGACCAAAAGATTTTAAAAACTCAATTTATGTTATTTTAATTTAGTATTAAAGTTCTAAAAACCTTCCCAATAAATTTTATTTTTATTTTCTAATAAGCACTACATGTTTCAACTTTTGGTCATCGTCAGGCGTATACTATAAAATTAATATGTATAAAATCGAATCTTATTTTAAAAATAATCTTACTACATTAAAATTGAAAAATCAAACTTCAAATATCAAAACAAATAAAAATAATTACAGAAATCAGAAAAATAATAAAAATTAAAATAAAAACAAAAAAATTATAAAAATTCACTAATCAAATTAAATGTTTGAAATTTCACAATTTCAAAAAATTACAAAATTAGCCTAATAATAGAAACGTCCTAGATTCCAATAAAATAATATAATAATAGAAACAAACAAGTTGTTGTGGCGGGCATTATGGAATCTCAAAAGAGAAATTAGCAATAACCAAGCTTGGTTTCGGCTTAGATCAACTAAATTAGAGGACAGTTTTTAATATGTTATAGCTCGTCCAAGTGTTAGTCTGCAGTCTCGATCTAAAAGATTAAGTCAGAAAAAAATCCATTGACTGCTACTTCTATACGCAAAAAAGTTGTCGAAACGGAGAGAGCTGCCGTTTTGACCAAGACCCATTCTATCGGTGTCTTAATTAAGAAAGGGACAGTAAAACGCATCGAAACTTTACGATCATTCAAAGCGATTACCGAAAGGGGCAGAATGCTCTAGTTAGTTTAGCCTTAAATCGCAAGAAGAATTTGCCAGTTTAAATAAATAAGTTAACGCGTGTGTCAGTGCAAATAAATAGTGTAGATAAATAAAAGTGAAACTTATCCGAGAACAATGTTTATAAATATGCAGTGATAGACATATATAAATAACGTATAAGTTGTTTTTCTTAAATATAGTTAACTATACCTACATACATTTCCTTCTATGTTCACTGAGCTGTCTCTTGTCGGTCACATTAAATGCAAAAATAGTCAGATTAAATTATAAAAAATAAAAAACATAATCAAAATTAATTTCGTTTGTATCACCGCATTTAAATTTATTTTTAATAATTATTTCTTACGAATCTTTACAAAATTATTCTCACCTTCTGTTTTGGTACCAAGTTTTGACTTGCGTCTCTGTAAGATTAAGCGCGTCAGCAACGTCGCTACGATCTGCCACCGATAAATATTTTTGGCAACGAAATTTTCTTTCTAAATACGCCAATTGCGCGTGTGTGAACGCCGTACGTCTTCTTCTAGGCTTCCTGCCTTTAACTGATTCACCAATTCCCGCATCCGTAACGCCCAATCCTAAATATCGTTGCTTGTTTTCGTTTTCAGCGTCGGTATGGGCCCCGTCTTCATAATCTAACAAAAAAAGTTATTTACCTTTGCGGATATACAAATTAAATATTTAGATATTTAATCTATTTTTTATGACGTAATATATTCTAATAAAATTGTATTATTTCCGCCAGATCTATGCATAGTTCACAGTTATTAAAAGTACTCATTTAAAATGTATAATTTTTTTCCTAGAGATAGAAATAGGTTGCTATAATAAATTAATACACAGTACAAACCGGACAACACAATTCTCACATTGAAGGGTTCCCGAAATATCTTCGAAACAATTGTTACAAGAGATTTAATGTTCCAGATTCAAAAAAAGTAATAATATAAAAGGTATCCGAAGAAAGTTGTTTAGTTTAGTCTGAAATCGTAAGAAGAATACTGTGTCGGTCTAAATAAATAAAAAGTCGTTTATTAAAATAAAAAGGAGCATCAAATAACTAATTATCTTTTCCGCGGACGGTATATTGTTACAGTGATAAATAAATTAATGGAAGTGTTGTTTCTATTAAACTGTTAGTTTGTTATTTTTCTTTAGTTTATACCTATTGTGTTTTTAATTAGTTTTATAATAATCAATAATTGTGTAAATAGTTTAAATTAATTAATTTAACAATTTGTTACAATTGGTATTAGGTGTCGGGTCGAGATTTTATCTTGTAAAGAAATAAGTGATTAGTTAGTGCTTCTGTGTATTTATAAACATTACAATTAGTACTTGGAGTTGAAATTAAAAACCATTTCAAAAAGCTGCAAGAGCTTTCAAGAGTATTTGGCTATAACTATAAATGCACTTGAATCTACGGCTAGCTCGACTTAAGACGTTGGATGACGTTTTAGCGCATGCCTTGGAGAGTGAAACAGCAAAACAAGCATCGTACCGAGACGGTCATAATTTCCGCTGTGCCGCAGAAGTACTCTCGCAGACACAAAAAAACAAGTCACCACTTTAGTAAAATAAACCACGTACGACGACACCGTACTATGCCTAAAAAGAAAACAAAAAACCGCTCAAAAGTCTAAAACGAGTTGACCAAAAGACACAAAAGTTAATCTCATCTATCCATGCCCCGGAGATTGCCATTTAAATGGCATCGCCTATGGAGCAATTGCACAACGTTTATTTCGATGGCAAGATCAATAGACAAAGTGTTTAGTTATTAGTTAAAACAGGAGACATTGGAAAATAAAAAAACATTACCGGCAATGGTACCACTTCGATGGAAATGGGCATAGAAATACCTACTTACGGATAAGTAAAAATGACCATTGGTTTGGAAAATAGAGTACCCGATCAAGTACTAGTAGCCGACATCACGGAAAAAGTTATCCTGGGAATGAACATTATAGGTTCTATTTAGATATGACGAACGATTTTCTTCAGTTTAACAGTAAAGTAATTTCCATAGGTAATTTCTTTTCATTCGTAAGAGAATGCAACCATGCCAGTTTTATTGAAATAAAGACGTGATCCTACCTGAAAAAATTGAAAGTGTGGTGATAGCACGTCTGGATGGAAATTTCCGGGAAGGCTACATTTCCGCTATTGAACCAATGGAAGGCGACTACCGGTGGCAAAATATTAGTACGAGTAAGTGTCAATAAAGATCCAGAATGTCAACTCGAATAAGGTAACATTAAAAAAAAAACTGGTGTGGTCACCACACGGCTTTCCTATAAGGAATAATGAATAAATATTTACATATTTTTTTAAAGTTATGTTGTCATAAAACCATTTTGAAGTGATATTTACACGTTTGTATGCGCATATTTGTGCGCCTCGATATTACTTACCTTTAGTAAATCAGTTAAAAAAAATCGTCGCAGGCAGAATTCGAAACTATATTATATTTGTGAATTCATTTTAAATTACAAATTATATATCTGATAAACTGTTTATGTTAAAATTTTTTTTATTTAAATAAATTGTTAGGAAGAATTATCTCTATAAGAAACTGTAAAAATAATTCGAATAATTTACATACGTACAAAATTATACAAGAAAAACTGTTAAAAATGGCGGATACATCCAATTCCTGTTTCTTTATCAAACACATCTTTTGATAGAGCCGAGAGACTATGAAAACCAAAACCAAACTTCAAGTAATTAGAACTTTTGGTTAGAGAGTTATCGTGGGTACATCCAAAGATAATTTAAATAAGATGCAGCACTCCGTATATAAAGTCAAAAGAATGTAGAGAAAAATTGCTATTTTTTAACGTATCTTGCTTTTCTTTCAAGAAATTTTTTCTAAAAAAAATTGTCGTAGGCTGGATTCGAACCTAGGATCATATATCGAATTCAATTTCAATTATAAATCAAATATATTAGATATTTGATTTATAATTGAAAACTGCTTATGTTAGAAAAAAATTTTATTTGAATAAATTGTTAAAAAGAATTAACTCTATAAGAAACTGTAAAAATAATTCGAATAATTTACATTCGTACAAAATTATATAAGAAAATCTGTTCAAAATGGCAGATACACCTACTTCCAGTTTCTTTATCACACCCATCTTTTGATAGAACCGAGAAAATATGAAAAACCAGCTCCATACCAAATTTACTAGTTACTAGGACTTTTGGTTCGAGAGTTATCGTGGGTACAACGTTACACACAGACACAAACACACACACACACAGACAACCAAAATTTTTTTGTCAAAAATACGTTTTTCTGATTCAGGAGACCTTGAAACGTAAAATTTTTTGAAAAAAAATTTAGATCGCTATACTTTCCTTATAGGAAAGTAAAAAGATCGTGGTAGACTAATGTACGCGGCCAGTATCTCAAATTGTGAGATGAATGAATTCTAGTAAAACTACGTCGTCAAAGCAGTGCCCACAACATCGATTAGACATTCGTACCTGCCAAAACTTCAGCCAAGACCAGCTGACTAAAGTTAAAGCATTGCTCCAGCAGTACCAAGATGTCATTAAGCTAGAGGGTGATTCTAAAAGAAGAATTGACGTGGTGAAACAAAATTAATAACAGATGCTCGACCGTTACAACATCCACACCGATTTTTTCTGGCAAAATGAGAAGAAACTAAACAAATAGACGAATATGGAAAGAGAAGGTGTGATTAAACCTTCAAATAGTGTACTCAATGGTACTAGTAAAAAAGAAAGACAAACCAGCGAAGTTTTGCAAAGACTTACAATGTGACCAAAAAAAACATCTTTTACCAAAAATTGACGATATTTTAAACGCCCCGTCAACGTACTAGTGGTTTTCCACGTTGGATTTAAAGAGTAGTTACTGGCAAGTGCAGTTAAAACCCAAAAACCGTGAAAAGACAGCGTTTACGATTGGAACTGGTTTGTAGCAGTTTACTATTATGTCTTGCAACGTTCCAGCGTTTGATGGAGAATGGAGAGTATCTTGCAAGGACAGTGTTATTTTAAAAATATTTCGGTGTGATTTTCGTCGTGTATGAATTCTACATCAGAACGTATTTTTGCATACAGAACGCTATCTGTTCTTGCGACATCTGTGGTTACATTTTCAATCGAGTTTTTCCATTATTAAACATTTTAAATCATCCACGCTGATTTTGTATACTAAATGACAGTTTAAGATGCGTTTGTTTTGAGGAATTCATCTAGATAAGAATGCATTGTTATTTTACGGCGCAATTTGATTTTCTATTTTTTCATTAGCAACTTTGGTGTGGGTAACACGTGTTCTATTAATGCTGGAATATTGACACATGTTCTTTCATACTAAAAAATTCATATGATGACGATACAATTAGCAAAGTATTGAAAATGGTGCTGGATATGTATTCAACCTACGTTAATTGAGGATATCAAAATAACTGTTTTAGTTGGTACAATAATAAACGAATTATGGAACATATCAATTTTGGGTTTTTCTCATAGATCGTATGAACTTAAGGAATT
Organism: Aquatica leii; assembly: GCA_035610365.1. Taxonomy (NCBI): domain Eukaryota; kingdom Metazoa; phylum Arthropoda; class Insecta; order Coleoptera; family Lampyridae; genus Aquatica; species Aquatica leii. The sequence goes on along the minus strand of JARPUR010000009.1, from coordinate 197,113 downwards.
TATTTGTGATAACGCTACATGTACCTGATAATTTATTTTTCAGCAAATTTTAGGAAATTGTGTGGAAGGTGCCGTTAGCTAATCGAATACCTTAGAAATGTCAGAATTTTGTTTCCTATTATAGTTTCTTTTGTCTACCGTACTTACATATTATGTTTGTTGTCACAATTAGAATGTTTCTTTGGAATGTAAAAGTTAAGCTAACAAATTTAATTTTATCTACAAAGTGTTGCCCAATCTACGAGGGCTTGCATCAACGATTATTGTTTGTAATATCTACTAACAAACTTTAAATTGATAGCATCTATGTAATTCTACATCGTTTCTTCTTATTTAACTTCCCTTTTTTGTTAACATAAATATATTCTTCTTACAACCTGTGTTTTGCCATTTGTTCTCTTTCAGTATTAGACAGATTTAAACGGTATCTGCGATTAAAAATTTTCTAACTTTTTGGCGCTTTTTTAAATAACTTTCTGTTTAGTACACCGATACTTGCAATTCTCTCGCCGAGTTGTATTGAATTAGCTGCTTGTATATAAGTTACAGATAAATTTGCGTAACAACTATCTTGGGACAGGTGTTCGGTTTATCTAGACAACGTGATTGTCGTTGGAAGGTCATTTGAAAAACATTTGAACAACCTGAAAGAAATGTTTCAACGATGTGAAGCTAATCTAAAACTGAGCCCAAAGAAATCCCACGTATTTAAAAAAGTAGTGCAATACTTTGGCCACGTTGTGTCTAGAGAGATGGAGTAAAAACTGACCCAGACAAAGTCCGAGCAATGCAAGCATAGTCAAGACCAATCGTCAAGCATAAGTTTACAGTTTCCTTGGCACACGTTTGGTAAAATTGACCAAAGAAAGAGCAGAATTTAGATATAATCAAGACTGCGAAAACGATTCCTATCACTTCGTCGATTTTAAGATATCAAAGAGAAGATGCGTGCAGTTCTTACGAAGAAAACAGTCAAACGTTTTCAAAATATGCGAAATCTTCAAGACAATTGTTAAAAGACATCGATCCAGATAAAGTAAACATATAAAAGATATCCTAAGTAAGTAGTCTAATTAGAAATCATAAGAAGAATACTATGGTGTTAAAATAAACAAGTGCATCAAGTGCTACTAATTATCTTATCCTCAGACGGTTTATTGTTACAGTAATAAATAAATTAATGTAAATGTTGTTTCCGTTATTTTGCTTTAACTTTTATTGTATTTTTAGTTAGGTTTATAATAATCAATAATGTGTAAATAGTTAGTTTAAATAAATTATTTTTAAAATTTGTTGCAGTATTTACAAGCATGGTAGCAGAGGTCATTTTGTTGCAACTTACGTTTAATTTGCCAGCCATTGTACGTGCTAACTTTTGGTTCTTAAAAAAAATCGCGTACAAAAGATAGAAGCTCATTAAGAAAACAAAATTTAAAGTACTAAAAACAAGAACAAAGACAAGTTTTTAAAAATATTCAATAACGTTAAAAAGCAGACTTGCTGAAAAACAACCATAAATAACCAATTACATCAAATAAACGTATATGTTGTTCTCCGAGAATAACGACGAAAACTCTTGCGTAAAATTAATGTTACAAAAACATCATTATTTTAACACCGCAGCCGATCTAACACGAATATCGTGCGCGTTAAACTTAAATACTTCTTCTTTATATTTTATATGGAAAACGGAAATAGCTATAACTAGAACTACAACATAAACGCATGTAATTACTAATAAATAACCTGGAAATAGGATTATGACATTATGATAAAAATTCAGTAAGTATTTATTACAATAAATAAAATCAATTTAAAGCAATGTCTTTTTTTAGATTCTCAAAAAATGGAAAAATTTTCAACAAAAAGTTTATTAAAACTTATTATAGTAATTTATAACTTTTATATGTTTTCCTTTCACCTACTCAACTTTTTTAATAATATTACGTCACATATAACGTAATAGAGGAGATCTAGTAACGTTAAACTGACGTTTTGCAAGACATTGCAACTTGCATCTTCAGAGTGGTAAATGTCACTGAGGGAAAAAGTGTAAGTGACTACCAATACTACATTTTCTAAGACAAAGATCAACCTTCTTGGAAAGAACACAAACACTTACTTCGAGTAATAACCAAGTTAGTCAAGCGGTCCGTTAATTACGCTAATTGCTATTGATATAAATATTGTCACTTTTCCATCAATGACATTTACCACTCTGAAGATGCAAGCTGCAATGTCTTGCGAAACGTCAGTTTGTTTGTGTTCACGAACGACAATACAGCAAAGGCCAAGTTCTACTTCTTGTTTTGGCTCTCAAAGAGAGACTAGGACCAAGCCTAAAAAATCTGGGTGTTTAACTACGACACGGTCTAAGCCGAAAGTCGCTTATAATCATAAACAACATAACCGCAAAAGCTTAAGATTTTATATTTAGTAATTTAGGTATTATATAGGTTGTTAATACTAAGTTGTAACACTCGAAAATGACAGTTAGAACTCATTGAAACAAACAACTAATCTTATTTAAAATTTTTGGGTTGTAGCCCCAGTTTATAGTTATAGGCGTTTTTTTGTTTTTCGAAAAAAATTAAAATAATTGTTGCAGTTTGTTAAAATTAACTTGTAATTCAATTTGAATAAAAACTAATTTTTTTGACAGATAAAAAAATGTTGTAGTATATAGTTAAAGGATTTTATAAATGTTTTATTTTCAAAAATCGATCGAGTAGTTTTCAAAAAATCTTGTTTTGAAATTTCTAATCGTCGCCATTTTGCTGTTTGATAAAATAGAAAATAGTTGTAAATGCAAAGGTTTTAGAGAAGCGAAAGCAAATGTTGTATTTTAATATTTTGAAAAACGAAAATAACTATGAACGGGGGCTTCAAATCAAAAGTTTGAATTAGGAAAAGTGTTTTTTGTCTCTATACGTCTATACATCACTATCTCAAAGAGCTACTCTGGTGTCTAAAGGGCAGTCTGAGTCAAAAAATGTAGTAAAGTGCTTTTGTGTCTTTTTTCCCGGAAGATGCACCAATAGTAGTACAATAATCTCGTAAAGAGCCGCAATGTTTTAAATAGAATTTAATAATCTAATCTTGTAAGAAGGTACAAATGTTTATGATTTTTGTAATGAAAACGTATAAGAAAAGAAATATATTTAAGAACAAGATCTAGTTGCTACTGGATTTTTGCTCGTAATTTTTGGTACAAGCTATGGATATAAAGTTTTCTGCAAAAAACAATTTTGCTGTACGATATTAGTTTCTAAATACGTAAGTTTATTAAAGCTTTTCTAATAGCTGTAGAAAAACGTTTATTTCTACGTTTTCTGGTCCAATGAAGTCACGTTTACATATACATGAGGTTCAATAAACAATCACGAAATTGTTGTCAGAAGTTTCAGTTTTTTGCATCTGCATTAATTAATTTAGATGCTTACATCTTCTACAATAAACATAATAAATTAGCTAGTTTTTCAAAATTTGTTAGATGATGGTTTAGTAGCTGATGATCACCAAAAAACCTAATTGTTGCTACTTATACTACTAAATATATAAATCATAAAATATTATCGGAAAACAATTATGACTACACCAATTTACCACGCTGTTACAACGTTTATTCTTAGTTAAATTAAAGAAACGTAAAAGTAATTTACTTTTTAAAATAGAAAATAAACTGCGTAAACCGCGCACACGATAAAATTACAGGGGTCTAATTGGAGTATCATTTGGAGTTTTTGAAAGATGCGAGATTGAGAGTTCTCTTCAAGAAACAAAGCATAATTAATGCCCGAAGCCGTTTTGCCACTTATAAATTTTTATTGTACATCCCGCTGAGATCATTTTCAAACGGGAGACATTCGTTTATTTCGAAAAAAACTAAAATACTTACTTTTATCCAAATCTTCTTGTATTCCAACAAGCACATCACCTAACAAATCTTTTATTAAAAAAGACTTATGTTCTTGCATCACTTTATATAAGTTAAAATACAAGAACAAAATTCATTGTAATGGTACCAATTTTTTTGTTCGTAAAAAAAGTGTTGTTATTATTGTTAAATGCAAACACGTGTTTATGTTTTAACAGAAGTTTATAAACTTAACTGATACGCTTTTCAGCAAATATTTGCAAATGTTAAGTAGAGGGGATGCAAACGATATAGAATCCGGCACTCCTAATAGTAAACTACCCTTACACAGTTCCGCCCTTAGTAATACTGTGCTCCACCCAACAGACATTTTGTAGATTAAGGTAAATACTTTATCATTTTAATAAATCTTAAGAAATTTGATGCATTTAAATTTAATTGAGATTAAAAATTTCAAGTATATGAAACGCTAGTCCATTATTTTAATTTCTTTGTTGGTTTTGTGTTATAAGCCAAAATTAAGACGTACCTAATTTACTGGAATAGTTTTAATAAAGGTTTTAATAAAATACTTTTGCGGTTATTATTCATACATACTCTATAGGTATTCAGGTTTGAGCAGCAGCGTCTAGACGCTATGTTACACCGCATCGTAATATTTAAAATATACGAATCTAAATTTACTCATGTTATGTTTTGATTACAACAATGTTTTAATAACACTAAAAATAGAGAATTTATTTTAATTATTAAGAAATAGCTTGCAGAGTTAACATGTCGCATAGTACGGTACACCGTATTTTAAAGGTTTATTATCTGTTAGCCGACGTTGACTTTGAGCCGCAACGTGAATTTTGTGAGTAGTTGCAGTAACAAACACTTCAGTGCCAAAGTATTACTTTTAGATTAGTATTGTATTACACGAAAAGGGTACTGAATTTTCTTAATACGCATGTTAGGAGTCAAAAAAAACCTCCTGAAGTTCAACTACTGCAAAGTAGCGGTCGGGTATTTTACCAAAAAGACTTACGGGTGACTTGTACTTAGCTTTTTTACGAAAAATTTTTCTCGAAAATTTGATGACTTACCCCTTGAAGTTCGCATTACAATGTAGTCTATGCACGATGGAGCTCCTCCGCATGTAAGCCGCTCAGTTTGCTATTTCTTAAATATAATTTTACGAGTCATTAGATTGAAAGAAACAGCCTCAGACACGGGCTAGCACGTAGTTCAAATTAACCTCTTAAACTATCTGGAGCTATATGAAAGTGAAACTATACGAAACTACCCTAAATAATAGACAAGAGCTTGTTTTGCATATTAGCAGTATGATGACTGATCTATGTGCCATTACCTATATTTAAACATTGTTATCTTAGAAATATTCTGGTATAGTTTCCGTGCTGAGCATATTTCCGAATTGAACGTTAAGAAAATAACACGTGTATTAACGTAATGCCCAGAGGTTTCTACATCTTAAATATTTTAGATACACTGGTCTGCATGAAAATCGTCCCTGATACCATTTTTGACGATTCTGAATCCAAAAATAAGCTCCGTTTTTACCCATCACCCACCTATTTTAGGGGGACCCCATTTTTATTTTATTTTTTGCATTTTTTTTAGAATTTTAACTTATAGCCGTTAAACATCCCAAAGCAGGTAATAAAATTTATACCAAAGTATATGGCAAAAGTTTTGCTTTAAAATGTATACAGAAACTACAACAAAATACAAATATATAAGAACAGTAAAAAAATATCAATAAACAGTTAGGAAGATTCAATGCACGACGCTGGCGATCTCAATACCACATGCAGGTTTGAACAGGAATTTTCGACAGGCTTGAACTTGCATTACTCTTCTCATTATAGTATATTACATTGTTTGCTTAACTGCTTCAACCAGTACATCTATAGCTGTTGCAGAGTTAACTTGTCGACGTTTTAAACGTGCTGGATTTTGTGTTCATTTTTGTTCATTTGTGTAAAACAGTAAAACTACTTTTATTCCGGATTTTTTCAAGTGACTAAGTGTGATTTGTGGTTAATGTCGGGCGTTGAATTACTGTTTAATTATGCCACGCGAGTGTAAAAATCATCCCGATAGCTTATGCTATGTCTGCGGGGAATTAACTTTAAAAGCGCAACGAAAATCCTTTTTTCCGCTTCTTAAAACAGCTTATCAATTGTACTTTGATTGTCAAGTTGGCGACCAGGACAAGACTTGGGCTCCATCAGTTTGCTGTACGACTTGTTACAGTAGTTTGACCAAATGGCTCAAAAGTACCCGTAAATCAATGGCATTTGCTGTGCCCATGGTTTGGCGTGAACCTCGCTGTCATCTTACAGATTGTTACTTTTGTATGACTTCCACCGTCGGGTTTTCCAGCAAAAGTAAGCATACAATTCAGTATCCCAATATTCCGTCAGCTCTAAGACCTGTTCATCATAACGATACTTTGCTAATCCCAGAGCCCCCAAACACTTATACTCTAGAGCCAGAAATTGATTTAAAAGACTCTGAGCCACAACCTGGGGCTTTGAATGATACGTTCAATGATGATGAAGAGTATTCCGCAGATTTAATTTCTCGGCAACCTCACCTCCTCACTCAATCAGAATTAAATGATCTTGTCAGAGATTTGCAGTTACCCAAGACTAAATCTCAGCTCCTAGAATCGCGACTTCAACAGTGGAATCTTTTAGAAAAGGGAGTAAAAATATCTTCTTACAGGACCAGACAAGCAACCCTGAAATGTCTTTTCTCAGAAGATAAAGGTTTAGTGTTCTGCCCTAATGCAAATTTATTGATGACAGAGCTACAGATGCCATGTGACCCAGACAAATGGAGACTGTTTATAGACTCATCAAAAACAAGCTTAAAAGTTGTCCTGTTGGTAAATGGGAATGACTTCCCATCAGTTCCAGTTGCATACTCTGTTGATATGAAGGAAACGTACGAAAACATCTTCAGAATCCTTGATAAAATTAGTTATCATGATTATAAGTGGAAACTTTGCGCTGACTTAAAAGTTGTTGCTCTACTCACGGGTCTGCAATCAGGATTCACAAAATATTGCTGTTTTCTTTGTGAATGGGATAGCCGAGCCCGAGATAAACATTACATCGTACGGGACTGGCCTCTGCGAGAAAATCTTATTCCTGGTCAGAAAAATGTCGCCCACAATCCTTTGGTTCCGAAGAAAAATATTTACTTACCACCTTTACACATCAAACTTGGATTGATCAAGCAGTTTGTGAAAGCAGTGGACAAGACAGGTGGCGCATTTCAATTTTTGAAAACTAAATTTCCTCGTCTTAGCGAAGCTAAAATAAAAAAAGGCGTTTTTGTTGGTCCCCAGATTAGACAACTCTTCCAAGATTCGACGTTTATTGAACACTTAAATCGAAAAGAAAAACGAGCTTGGCTTGCATTTCAAAACGTTTGTAAGAACTTCCTGGGTAACCACAAAAGTGAAGATTATGTCGCTCACGTCGAGGAACTGCTTTTAGCGTACAAGGACATAGGATGTAACATGTCTCTTAAAGTTCACTTCCTTCACTCGCATCTGGACTTTTTCCCTGAAAATTTAGAAGCAGTCTCGGATGAACACGGGGAACGGTTCCATCAAGACATCGCTAAGCTGGAGAAGAGATTTTCAGGGAAGTGGAATGCAAGCATGTTGGCGGAGTACTGCTGGTTTTTGAAACGACAGAGCTGTACCTCAGGGTATAAAAGGAAAGCAAGCACCAAGTAACGATGAATATCTTTTTATTTATTACTGTTTATAGCTAAAATAGTTCTTTTTTCCATTTAAATTAAATTCATGTCCATATATTTATTATTATAATAATTATTATAAATTATAAAAAAAATAAATTATAATTAATTTATCGAAAAGTGGTAAAATTAGAGATTTGAGGCTCCCACGAAAATGGTGGGTGATGGAAGAAAACGAAAGACATATTTGAATTCAGGACATCATTTTACATAAGAATCACCCGGAATAGTGTCAGGGCTCGATAAAAAATATTTTATTGCAGACCAGTGTAATCTACGCTGATGTTGAGTAAATAAATGCGGTTTTTTATGTGTTGGTTGTGAAAAAATCGCTAGGTGAAGAATACATTTTCATTTTACAGCGCGATTGAATTTGATTTTTTTATTCTAGCAATTTTGGTCAGCCGCACATGTTTTTTTACTGTGAAAATTTTTATGACGAACTAGTAAGGCATGCACGCAGTATAACTATACTGGGTAATATTCTGATAATCTATGTTAGATGGGGAAATTAAAATTACCGTTCAGGTGTTAGTTACAGTAGAAAACGTAACAACCAATTAGTGGACACACTTGTTGAGATACTTTACGTACGAACACGCTGACGCAATCGTAAATTAAACATTTTTTTTTGTTCTTTCGTAATATCGATCGTATTTTGAAAAATTCGTAATGGCCGACGTGTAATCTTCGGCAATAAATCAGAACGTCGGTGACGCCGACGGTTCGGCGACCACTTCTCCATTGGCAGCAGCAGAAAAAAAGGCGGCCCGGCCGCCTAGTCGGCCAAGAAGAAATCGAACCACCCACGCACCTCCGAAATGTCTAAGGGAACGAGGCGATTTCTCGTTGCAGACGATCAAGAAATACCTCGCGTCGAACTACAAGATAGACGCCGAAAAATGTTGCCGTTTATAAAAATGTACATCAAGTCGGCAGTGGTGACCGGCGCGCCCGTTCAAACGAAAGAGAAAGGAGCGAGCGGTTTGTTCAAGATAGCAGCTGGCGGTTCGTCGGCCAGCGAAAAAGCTTCTTCGAAATCCGCTTCGAAGACGGCGGCCAGTAAGAAAAAGAAGATTTCGCCGACGTCTATGGCCGCCAAGCGTGCCAAGGCCGCGCCGTCTTCGAAACAGCAACCAAAGTCGCCGTGGAAAGCGAAAAAAACCTATTGAGTTATAATGATCACAGCGGATTAGTTTTAAACTGTTTATTGATACGTATTTATATTTAAGAAAAACAGCAGCTTTTGTACACACAAAATGCGCGCAAAACAAAACAGCACTATACAAAAATGTCAACTACTTCTTAATTCATTCTCATTGACCAATCAGAGAATACAAAACTGAAGTTAGCATAATTATATACAGTATGTAACACTCAAATATTAGTTAATTCAACACTCCCACCTATTTGAGTTTTACTACCAACAAAGAAAATCAAATAAAAATTACAAATATGCGATCATAACGAAAAGAAAAAAAATATAAACATGAAACATCTTAGACTAAAATATTCAACTTATTAAGGCAATTACTTAATACAGTTTTTGTTACTGGCTTAGTTAAAATGTCTGCCAACTGTTCACTTGATTGCACATAGCAAACAGAAATGTTACCTTTCTCGATTTCATCGCGGACGAAATGAACTTTAATGTCTATATGTTTCGTACGGTTATGCTGTTGCTGAGCTTGTGATAACTTAATGGTTGACTGGTTGTCAACTTTAATAGTAACTGGCGAAAAACTTATACCCAACTCATGTAGAAGTGATTTCAACCATAAAGCTTCTCGAACGCCAAACGCCAAAGCAATGTACTCCGCCTCAGTTGTAGACTGAGCAACGACTGTCTGTTTCTGACATTTCCATGTTATTGGAGCATTCGCAAACATAAAAATATAACCGCTGGTAGATTTTCTCGTATCTATGCAGCCAGCATAGTCTGCATCTGTATACCCGATTAAGTTCATCTTTGGAGATTTTGTATAACTGATTTTATAATGAGAAGTCTGTTTTAAATAACGAAAAATACGTTTAACCGCTAGCCAATGTTCATCTTTCCAATTATTATAAAATCGACTCACTTGATTCACTGCAAACGAGATGTCCGGACGACTGCAAGTAGCCAAAAACATCAATGAACCGACTGCTTCGCGATACGGTTGATTTTTACTACACACTGTATCTGTCGATTCTGATAAAGAGATTCCGGGTTCTGAGGGCACTAATAATGGTTTAGCATCACTCATATGAAATTTATTAAGAAGCTTCTCAATGTACGTTTGTTGATGAACACACATTTTACCATCGGACAAGTTCTGTTCAATCTCCAGACCAATAAAGTTTAATTTGGAGTTATCTAAATTTACAACAATTCTGAACATTTGTTCCATGACTTTGATAAGTTCAGTAATAGCGACTTTTGATCTTGAAAGTAACAGACCATCATCAACATATATGGCTAAATAAACTTCGCTATCAGCAAAACGACCAATAAAAACACATTGATCTGTTTTTAACTGTTTAAAATGGTACTTATTTAAAAATGTTACAAACTTGCGGTTCCAACAACGTGCACTTTGTTTTAATCCATAGAGACTACGGTTTAATTTGCACACTAAATCATTTTTCTTCTTACTTTTAAATTTTGTTGGTTGCTTTAAATACATACACTAGGATAAGTCATTATATAAAAAGCTGTTTGCACGTCAAAATTTTAAAGTTTTTCTCAGTTGCAAAAGCAAGTAAGACGCGATTGAAGTCGTACCACACTACCGGGGCAAAAGTTTCTTAATAGTCGACACCGTGTTTCTACGTGAAATGGTGCGCGACGAGACGTGCTTTATACCGCGTAGGTTTACCGTCTGTAGAAGTTTTTATTCGAAAAATCCACTTATTGTCAACAATTTTAGCATTTTCTGGTAACTTCACTAATTCCCATGTATTGTTACATTTTAGAGCGTTGATTTCTTCTAACATGGCCTGACGCCATTTTTCGGATTCTGCACAATTAACTGCCTCTTCGTAAGATGTGGGTTCTGAAAGTGTACAATAGGTTGCATAGTCTTCCAAAAACTTAGGCTTCGATAGTTTGCTTCTATCTCTCAAGTTTCTTGTATTTTCATTTTTTATTTCAAAATTATCTTGCTCACATCGATAATCTTCGTCATTAGAGTATTCTTCTGTACTTCTATCTGATAAATCGGTATTTTCTTCGGCGAATGTCTCATCTTGTGGTTCGTTATTTTCAGAAATATTAAAATATAAAGTAAATGTTTCCATTTCTGTGGGTAGAGTTTCGTTTTCGTTAAAATTAACGTTACAGCTAATTTCTATTCTCCTTTTTGCAGAATCCCATAGCCTGTAGTTAGATGAGTGCGCATCATATCCAACTAAAATTAATTTTCGGGACTTCGAGTCAAACTTTCTACGAAATTGATCTGGTATAGCCATGTATGCCGTACTTCCAAAAATTCTGATATGTTTTAACTGTGGTTTACGACCAAACCATTTCTCGTAAGCAGTCATGTTTTCTATTTGACTATTAGCTGTTCTATTTAGAATGTAAACGGCGCAATTTACCGCTTCGGACCATAGTTCCTGAGAAACATTTTTATTTAAGAGCATAGTTCTGGCACATTCGGATATTGTTCGTATCTCGCGTTCTGAGCGACCATTCTGCTCATGTGTATAAGCAGCTGAATATTCGGGCAAAATACCTGATTTTTGTAAAATATCTGTAAAAGCTTTACTTATGTATTCTCCTCCACGATCGCTTCTAAAAACTTTTATTTTATTGCCCGTCTGGTTTTCTACAAGATTTTTATATTCTATGAATTTGTCCAGAACTTCTGATTTGTGTTTAAGAAAATAAACAGTACGATAACCGCTACAATCGTCTTTAAAAAGTAGGAAATATGTAGATCCGCTAGGTGAAGGGATGTTGATCCTACCACATACGTCGCTGTGGATTGTTTCACCGGGTTTTTCTGCCTTTTTTACCGATAAACTTTTATGTGAGACTTTGGACTGCTTACCGAATTGACAACTTTCACAGAAAAACGGTTCTTTATCAGATAATTTTAAACCAGTAACTAGTTCAGCTGTTTTCTTGATGTACTCGCAATTAACATGACCAAGGCGATTATGCCAGAGTTTAAGTGACTGACTATTATTTGTACTTACATGACATTCAGATGTAGATTTGGGCCGAAATTTCATTATCCACAAGTTGTTCTTTCTGGACCCAACACAAACAACGTTTTCTTGCTGATCACGAAATTCACAATGTTTTTTATAAGAGTGAAAGGTATAATTTTTATCGGTCATTGCTCCCACCGAAAACAAATTTCGGCTTAGTTCTGGAATAAATAAAACGTTTGTCATTGCTTTATTTTGCCATTTATTATCTACGAAAACTTCTATTTCGATTGCACCTCTTCCAACAACAGATATTAGCTTATCGTTAGCTATTCGGACAAACATTGGTTTATGAATTGCTTGATATTCGGTAAACCAATCTTGTTGACTAGTCGTGTCTACACTAGCGCCTGAATCCCAAATGCATTGTGATTTTTCAACATTTGAGCTAGCAGTGTACATAGCGGAAATATTGCAAATAAACGCGGAGCTAGAGGATGAGCTTTGGAGTGCTGGTTTGTTGGTTTGCTTAAGATTTCGGAGTCTTTTTCGACATTCTCTGATCCAGTGGCCCTTTTGTTTACAATAATTGCAAACAGTGTTTTTCTTCAACTCATTTATGTTTTTTTTCTTTGAAAAGGTAGATTCGGATTTGTTTACTGTCACTGATTCTAATTTAGTCTGCAAAGCCTTAACTTCAAGTGCGAGTCTGGACATTTCGGAATCATCATGAGACATACGAGTTTCTTCTTTTAACAATCGAGTACACAAATTTTCGAATGTTTGTTGTTCGGTGTTCACGGAGTCCCATGCAGTTCTAAAAGAATTAAATCGAGATGGTAGGCTGTTAATTACCTTCGAACAAATAGCGCTTGTGCTAACTGTTTCTTTCACATCTTTTAACTGTCGGACTAAAAGCTCTATTGTAGAAATATGATCCGCAATTTTGCCGTTTTCATGCATTTTATATTCATAAAACTTGTGCCATAATAGTTCCCTTGAAATTTCGGTTTTTTGTTCATGAATGGCAATAAGACGATTCCACATTTGTGTTGCATCATCACAATTAATTAAATGTTGCATCTGATTTTGACTTATTGTTGATAATAAAATTACCTGAGCCTTATTATTTTTCGTGTCCCAATCTTCCCACTCTTTACCGGTGGAATTGTCAGGTTCTTTGCAACTTCCGTCAACAATGGCCATTAATTTTTCTGATTTTAATAAAACGGTGATCCCAAACTTCCAAAGTTGAAAATTTGAGCCGTCGAATTTCGGAATGCTGGACGTATCAACTTTCACAGAACTGATCGACATTTTTGTCTTTATTTTTTATACGACTTGAACGTAATATTTAAAGCGGAAAACAAAGACAGATGTGCGATCTTTTTAAGCGCGACGATATCTCGATTAAGTTTTAAACTGTACCGTGTTCTGGGCCCATAACCTATTGAGTTATAATGATCACAGCGGATTAGTTTTAAACTGTTTATTGATACGTATTTATATTTAAGAAAAACAGCAGCTTTTGTACACACAAAATGCGCGCAAAACAAAACAGCACTATACAAAAATGTCAACTACTTCTTAATTCATTCTCATTGACCAATCAGAGAATACAAAACTGAAGTTAGCATAATTATATACAGTATGTAACACTCAAATATTAGTTAATTCAACAAAACCAACAAAATGCCGACGAAGAAACCGAAAGCTCCCAAGCCGAAAAAAGCGAAACCGGCGTCCGCCGGAAAAGCGTCGCCCCCGAGAAAAGCGGCGGCGGCCGCGCCCAAAAAAAATGAATACGACAATCGACACGGACGAATGGTGGATGGTGGTGGGAAAATAGGAACGTTCACGAAATGTTTTCATTCGACGTGACTGGAGAAACAAACAAAAGCAATTTATTTGTGGTAATTATGTATATATGTATCAGTTTAATTTGCAGAAATTTTAGAGGATTTGTGTTAAATGTGCCATTAGCTAATCGCATATTTGGAACGTTAATGTAAGTACTCTTTTTCTACACAGCGTGTAACTGATATAACGCATAATCTCTAAGTAAGGGTCAGATGATTTCGAAATGGTAACTACTGGAACAAAGTTTAGTGTTAAGGCTATTTGTGCTAACAAGTTTTTTATCGTTTGATGACGTTGCAAAAACATTAAAAATCAAATTAAAATCATAATATGCAGTATTTTTTATTTAACTTAAAATGCAATCATGCAAATGTCATTACTTGCGAAGAACTTTGGTGCAGTAGATTTCCTGCAATAGAAGATGTAGGGGAGGATGTTTAGAAATAACACAGAGGGTATCGACAGCAACGGTACGATACGCCCCTAGGATAGTTCTCAGAAATAAGTATTGGAGCGAGGCCAGTTTCCTGACCACGTGGGAATGTCGAAGTCTGTGGTACCAAATGTCTAGGCCATAAGTGAGCATGGGAATGACTGCATTGTCAAAGATATTCGCAAGATGTTTTTTTGTGAAGATTCCATTTCAGTCGTGAGTATTTGTAGAACAAGTGCAAGACACTCTTGCACTTGTCGACCACGAAAGCGCAATGTTTAACAAAACTCAGCTTGTCGTCGAGCAATAGTCCGAGGTACTTGAATTCGAAGACCCTACGGACAGGAGTATCGTGGAGGCGTAGTAAAGGATCTCATCTTAGTGTACCTAAAAACCGAGCCTTGTGGACAGCCCTTCGTCAGTCGTTTCGTAAAAGTTGAACTTGAAACGTTCGCAGAATAAGTTATCAATCTGTTCGACAAATAGCTACGAATGACGCGCGTGGCGTCTGCAGGTACTCTCTTAACGACGAGAGCTTCGATTATAGAGAGCCACCATACGTTGTTGAACGCTCCAGATATGTCTATGAAAACAGCTAGTCTGTACTTGGAAACGTTCGATTGTACAATTGTCATTAATCGACGGGCGGCGTCAGTCGTCGTTTTGCCAGGAACGAAGCCATATTGACTAGGATGGAATAAGACGTTAGGCGGAATGTCGTCATGTATCTTTTTCAGAAGTGTCCTTTCGAAAAGTTTATCTAGTTCAGATAACAAAGTTATCGGACGGTACGAGTTGAGGTTGGCGAGATCCTTCTTTCCGGGCTTGAGAATAGTGATTCGTTTACCAGCTTTGGAAAATAGCCAATTTTTATACAAGAGCTGAACAGGTCAACGATCGTTGATGAGAGAGAATCTAGAACAACCGTTCTCAAAACATTACAATGTATTCCGTCAAGTCCAGGAGCTTTATTTCTAGGAATTTTGCTAGCCACCGCGGCTAAATCGTCGCTAAAGACCACCCAGTCCGGTAGGGAATTACTTAGCAAATGAGATCGGGATTTTATTTGGGCATGATAGGCATTGTCCGTCGAGGGATCGTCGTCCGGGAATAATGTGGAAACTATTACTTTGATCGTGTCTAATTCTGAAATAGTGTATCTGTCGCCGTCTTTAACATTTGAGCACGGTTGGATCGACAGGAACTTACAGGAGGATAACCTGTAAACTAACCCCCAGGGACTCGTTGCCAAGCTTTTTTCCACGAAACTTTGCCATGAGCTATATTTCGCTGTCTTCACTGCCAGTTTGTACCGGTGAAGCACCTTGTAAAAGGCAAGCCATTGATCTGAGGAACTGGAACAGGAAAAAACACGGTCAGCTAAACTATCATAGTTTTTACTAGTCACGTATGTTTTGGCTCCTTCCTGGCCGGCATCCGCAAAAAAAGAGCAGTAGACAACCTGTACATTTTTGAATTTCTCGTTGAATTTTAATGTACTTTTGTGCATAACAGTTTGGTCTTAAGATATAGCGTTTGGCAGTGGCGGCTTAAAAGCTAGGCGGAGTAGGCGCCAAAGAGACCAAAAGCACAGACATTTTATTTGATTGTTAATATTATTATTATAAAGCGTTTCAAAAATGGTTTTCTGGTTTGGTTTGACTACCTAGGAGCCCCAAAGTGACTTTGCCGCCTAGGGCCCCGACGATTCTTAATCCGTCACTGCCGTTTGGGCGTAATCCAAAATGTTCTAAAAAAATTGATGTTTGCCGTACTTTAGGCAATTCATGATATTTCTGAAACTCAATAAGTTAGGAAGTTGTGGTTTGAAATGTTGCGTATTAAGTGCAAAAAAGAGGCGTCTTTTGCGCGACAAATTATATGGTGTAAGATGCCGTAATTATGTTATAGGAACCGTTAAACTTAAGAGTTTTTAAACATGAATATCATGATTTTTTTAAATAGAACGGCCAATAGTTTTTTACACAATCTAGAATTTTACTTTCTATCGGTTTCATTTTAACCATTTTTGTTTACTCTTACTAGTTTTTGAAATATTTCAGATTTTTTATTAACATGAACAATTTTCAGATTTTTAACAAAAAAGCAAATTGGTTTTGTATATTGTTTAGCGATATTATTGCTTGTTTGAGATTCCATTTTATTAAAAAAAAAGTTTAGTGCAGTGTGCAGTTGTTCTAATTGTGTGTTTTTCTTCTTCTTTCAGTAAGACGATACCGAGTGCGTTCTTCTTACAATTTAAAGATAAAAGCGACCAAAAACAAAAAATTACTGAGTTTTTAAGAATAATGAAAAATTGGTACTAAAGATTATATTTATTTTAAAAAAACTGTTACGTGTCTATAGTAATAAAGTCTCACGTTTTGTATTTTAACAAAATTCTTAGTACCGCACTGTAAGCGAATATTCCACTGACGGTATATCATTAACCGGGAAATATTTTAATTCTACAATGGGTTTGTATGTGCTCTTGGTGTCTTCGCACCAAGAATTCTACGTACGTACGTACGAAAGGAATGGTGCCGGTTTTTTTTGTTTTTTGATGTAGTGTTCTAAACCACATCCCTTATTAAAAAGTTTTTAAAAAATATTTTTACGCAAATGAATGTGCACATTCCAAAAATATTGTGCCTACCCATCTAAGTACACCAGGCGCCGTCGCTGATTAGTTTAGTATTCTTGTCGCTGATGATGGTAGCATAGCTATCGAAACTCGTTCGGCTTGTTCCATCCTGCACGGCAATATAGACGATCCTATATTATCATATTCACCTTTTTAACTCGGCTTATCCCGTTTGTTATCGACTTAAACAAACAATTCTTGATGTTTTAAAAGTTCATTTTTTCCTTCTGTTACTTACAACATAAGTACGAAACTAAGACAAAACGTCGGACAAATATTTTCAATAATTTACTGTCGGATAACTTTATATTTAATATTAGTTGTATTTATATCCTGTAATAAACAATAATTTCTTGTTTCATAATATTTTTTATTTTTTTTGACAAGTTTTTATTAAATTAAATTACAAATGACGTCACGATTTCTTCTTTGAACTGTAGACGACTAATAAGTTTGTTTGTGGTAGTTTTCCGTTGCTAAAATTTCGTTAGTGTAGTTAATCATAAACATGTATCTTAAACTTTATATATTGTCCAGCTAATAAGCCCAAAGCATTTTATAAATTTTGAAAATAAAGTTTTAATTGAATATATTGTCTTTTGCGCCACCTAGCGGTCTCTTTATAAAGCATGAGCAGAATATCGTATAGTTATTTGCAATCGCGTTGGTAAAACAGAAAAAACCTAATAGATGACGCGTAAAATTCAGTATGTGTTTAAATATTGATCGAAATTTTCTAAGTTAATTTTCAATATTCACGAATTTAAAAACACGTAACGCTATTATGAATTCTCGCAATTCTATTTTATTTAAATTTCTGTTCGAATAGTCGTACGCGAATCCGCATAAGAATTTAATTACAATTTTATTGCGGATTAAATTTTTTTCGAGAATGTAATGGTTATTTATAAAGGTGAGTCATAGATGTTATTGTTTTTTTATACCTCTGTTTCTTTCTACCTGTCCCTTTTATGCTCTAATTTCATTTCTCGTTCAAATTTATTATTTTATTTATTATTATTAAAATTAAAGTGCATTTTGATTTGTGGAAAAATGTATCATGTATTTTCATTCATTGCTATGACAACGTACTTGTAAACAGAATTTTCGCAATTGAGTTGCTAATTGTTGCTTTTGGCAAATTTAAATATTAATTTGTTGTTACAATTTTGCTAAAATATGTATTGGTTATTAGGTATTTAGATAGTAACTAAAATTTATTAGTTTTTGTTTTATTGCATTAAATTAAGCTTAATTTTTTTTTATCTAAGGATTTACTTTTTCATAGTATTAAAACATTGTACTTACATATATAGACACTTTTCTTATTTACAATTATCTAGCAACTAGATCACGTTATAATTATATCATTCTAACGTTACTGCGTATCACCTCTATTATGTTATATCATTGTTATATGTGTAACGTAATATTTACCGTATAACTAGGACAAAAATACTAGGGTATACGCTTTTATTACAAACAGTATACATAATTATGAAGATTATATTTAAGATATTATAAAGTTTGAGAAAATTTTCTCGGACACATTCATTTTGTTTGTTTAAATGTCAATTTTTTCCGCCATTTACATTTTTTTTCGTGTTTTTTTACCGAGTTTGACTTTGCAGCGAAAAGTTTTTGACATCTTTGGTTCAAACTTTCAAAAATGTAAGTAAAAGTTAAATTCCGTCTCTGGGTCTCCTCCTTAATGAACGTGTGTTTAGATAGAGGTAAAGAAATAGTAAATAAGCGCAAAGTGGGAAGAGTAAATAAAAGTAGTGAAGCGGGCAAGCTGTGGATGAAGAAACATTAAAACATATTATGCAAATTAGTAGAGTCGGGGAAAAAGTTAAATAAGTGTTAAATAGGTTAAAGATAAGAACGTGTGAGGCAAGTTAAAGTAGCAAAGGAGGGGCGATAACATATATCGAGACGTAAACAAAGAACAGGGACACATAAAATTTGTGAACGGAAGAAATATCTTTTGGTACTAGAATTGAAAATAGAAGAGTGCGAGGAAGAAATAATGACAAGATGCGGGACATGTTGGAAAAGATGAACAAGAAATTAGATAAAATAGACGGAAGAGAGAAACGAATTGAAAGAAAAATAGATACTTTACATGAAGAAATCCAAAAAGATAAAAAAGAAAATAAGCAAATAAAAATAGATAACCAATAGAGCAAAAATAGAGCAACAGGAATTGAGAATGGAAGAACTAGAAAAAGAAATAAACAAGAAGAAAATAATGCATGGAGTAGAGGAAATAGAAGAAGAAAGTGAATCGGTAATAAGGGAAATGAATATACCAATAGTAATAGAGGAAGAAGTGATGGAGATAAGAAGAATTTGAAAACAATAAAAGGGAATAAAAGCTAGACCAATTATAATTGAACTAAAAAGTATGGCAAAAAAGATGGAAATATTGAAAGCAACTAACAAACAGAAAGGAACCAAAATATATATAGAACAAGATTACTCAAAAACAACGCAAGAAAAGAAGAAAGAGCTAAGAGAATATATGAAAATAATCAGAAATAAACGACAACAGGCAATTATTAGTAACGACAAGATAATTATAAATGGAGAAGAGTACAATTTGAAACAAATAAAAGAAATGGAAAAGCCAAGACACAAAGCACAAAGAAAGGAAGAACAACTAGCCGAAGATCCCCAGAGAATGGGGAAGGGAACAAGTGGAGAGAAAAAATTAAAAAAAAACACGGAAATCCAAGAGTAAAAAAACTAACGAAGCGAAATAAAGAAATTCACGTAATGACAACCAAAAAAATGAATAAGGAAAAAACGTAGATAAATGTAAATAGAGGGAAGAATAACTGGGAAATAAACAGCAAAACACACAAAAAATAATAGGATAAATAATAAAAACGAAAATAAAACTAAAAATAAGAATAAAAAATATATAAAGAAAAGAAATATAATTAAAATCAGTACGTGGAATGTAAACACAGTATTGGAGCCGGGAATTATAGAGATGGTAGCAATGAAACTTGGAAGATATAATATAAACATAGCCGCGTTACAAGAACTAAGATGGAAAGGAAATGGAACAGAGACAAAAATAAATATACATTGTTATTCTTGGGAAGAGAGACGCAAAAACTATATGGCGTGGGATTCATAATAATGGAGAAGCCAAAAGATAAAGTGATTGACTTTAAACCAATAAACGAGAGAATGGCCTACCTGAGAATAGAATCGAAACATTCTAACATATCATTATTAAATGCGTATGCGGTAACAGAGGTAGCAGATGAAGAAGAAAAAGAGAAGATAAAAAAAATAGAGGAAATAATCGACATAATACCAAAGGAAGATATAATACTAGTATTAGGAAATTTTAATGCACATATAGGAAAAGAGGAGTACATTAGACACGTAGCAGGTAAACACACAATACATGAAAAAACAAATAATAACGGGCAAAGATCGTGCAACAAGGACAGAAATGATAATAAGCAGTACTAAGCACAAACACCCACATAGACACAAAGTAACCGGGATATCACCGGATAGAAGAACGCACACGCAAATAGATCATATACTACTTAACAAAAGGAAACAATCAACAGTAAGAGATGTACGAATATACAGAGTAGCATGCACTAACACTGTTCACCTAATGGTTACAGCAAAAATAAAATAAAAAGTAAAAAAAACAGTACAAGAACAAAAAACATGGTGTAAATAGAACGCAGAAAAATTAAGTAAGGAAAGCAATGAAAAGAAATGAAGAAAAATTTGAAGAAACATTAAAAAAATATAAGACAAAGGAAGAAAACATAGAAGAGCAATGGACAAGAATTAAAGAATATGTAAATAAAGTCGCAGAGGATCAAATAGGACTAGTTGTAAATAGAAAAGAAACAGGATGGTATGATAGTAAATGTAAAGAAGTAACCTAGAGAAAAATAGAAGCAAGAGTCAGATGGATTAGAAACAGAAGAGAAGAAGATAAAATTGAGTATCTAAGATTAAGAAAGGAAACTAAAATAATTAACCGCAATGTAAAAAGAGACTGGTTGGATAAGATAAAAAAAATGAAAAGGACAGTAGAAAAGGAAATGTGAAAAGATATTATAAGAGAATAAACGACTAAACAAAACATGCAACGGTAAGAGTGAAATGATGAAAATTGAAAACTTGCTGAAAAAACGAGCAATACATGGAGACGTGGATGAAATACTTCAAGGGATTACTTATACAAACAGTGAAACGCCATCGAAAGAAGAAATATCCAAAACGGTAAAACCCCTGGGATGGATGGAATAAACGCAGAACTCATAAAGTACGGTGGAGGAGAATTATATGTAAAAACTACAGAGGACTGACATTACTCAATACCACGTACAAAATCATGATGTCAACAGTAATACAAAGGAGATTATTGAACGTCGCAGGGAAAATAGGACAACATCAATGTGGTTTTATTAAAGGAAGCTCAACGACAGACGCGATACATATAATAAGACAGATAATAGAAAAAGCACATGAGTATCAAATGGAAATGGAACTCCTATTTATAGATTTTAAACAAACCGAAAAAACGAAAAAAACTAGTTAAAAAAGAACGAAAACAAGTGTGAAAACTCAAAAGGGCGAAACAGAAGAATTCGAAACAAATAAGGGGCTACGACAAGGAGATTCATTATCTGCTGTACTATTTAACTTTTCATTGGAACACCTACTCAGAAAAATAAATAAGAACACATGGAAGGCAAATTATAGCATACGCGGATGACGTAATATTGGTGGCAAAAAATCGTGCAATGATGAAACAAATGTTAAAAGAAATAACGCAGGAAGGAGAAAAAATAGGGTTAAGAATTAATATAGAAAAAACAAAAATAATGAAAATAGGCAAGCAAACACAAAAAGAAAACCAAAACATTATAATGGAGAGACTCGAGATCGAAG
Source organism: Aquatica leii (assembly GCA_035610365.1). NCBI lineage: Eukaryota > Metazoa > Arthropoda > Insecta > Coleoptera > Lampyridae > Aquatica > Aquatica leii. Next base: position 175,438 of record JARPUR010000009.1, on the reverse strand, counting down.
TTGTAAGGGTTATGATTGCAAGTGATGGAAATAGAGATATAGAAATAAAAGAAAGAATAATGACAGCATATCAAGCGAATAAAAAAATGCTAAGGAGCAAAATACTTGGGAAGAAAATAAAAATCAACATATATAAAACAATAATTACACCAACAATGCTGTATGGGATGGAAACAATAACAATGACAAAGAAACAGGAAAAAGACCTTAGAATATTGGAAAGGAAAATTTGGACGGCAATATTAGGTCCTGTAAAAGTAGAAGAAAATGAATACAGAAGTAAGATGAACCACGAAATAAAACAAGAAATGGAAGAGGAATATTTTCGATGTTGGAATAGAATCCAGGCAGAAAGAGAAGAAAGGGGAGACCAAGAATAACTTGGATAAAGGAAGTAACGAAAGACATTAGAAAAACTGGAATTAATGAGTGGAAGTCTAAAGTAATGGATAGAAAAAAGTGGAAAGTAATATGTGAGAAAATAAAGTAGTAGAAGTTTACTGATCACACCCGTCCATTGGGGTTTAAAGCCACTATATTGTAATAAAAAATAGAATATATATTATAAAGAACGTATAAAATACATTTAATAAATGCAAAATAATAATTTGACCACGGCAGCAATCGGAGACACAGACCTCTGGGTGTGAGCTTGAATGAAAATAAATACAAAGACGTGAATTTCTTTAATTTACAAACTATAACATAATACACTATTTACATTAAAGAAAAATGAACATTATTTGAATTTAAACAATATTTAGAATAAAACAGTATTTGAATAAAACAAAATATGGATTAAAACAATATTTGGGCGCCAATCACCTTTAAATCGGTGATGAATAAAAAGCATCAACTCTTATACTTAATTATTAATTGATATTAAATGCAAATGTCGTAAAGGTTTGATTGTGTTAACGAGTATGATTTCCGAAAAGTTTTAATAACACAATTTAATTATTTGAATGTAAAATGTAGTAACTTAATTCCAGTTGACTCACCATAATTAATATGACATCGGATATCTTCTATTTTTAGCGCATCTTGGTTAACGTGATAAAATTCTTCAACAACAGGAATAAAACCAATGCATAATAAACTTCAATAACCGATAATCCATTAATTAAACGACAAAACCAAAATAAAAGATCCAGTAAAAAAAGGAAAAGACCAGTAAATGAAAAGACCCTAAATATAAATAATTAGAATGGTTTTTTGAATGACATGATGTACTCACGCTGCGTAGCAACGACCTTCAAAATAAATTCCTTTGTCTAACTATTGCGTAACATTTTGAAATCACTAAAAATGTTGAAGTCGATAAAAAAATTATATCAAAATAAAGGTAAACTCACCAACAATTAGATGGAATGAATAAAATTTAAATTACATGGGTTTTTACGCCATAATCAAGAAAATTTGTCTTCCTCGCATCACTCACGTGAACTACGCAAGATTGTTCACACGGAAGTGCAAGTTTAAGCTACAACTCAGGTAGATTTGAAACAACGCGACGTTGCCAAACTGAATAAATTTACGTGCAATATTAGTTGCAGAAAATAAACGAATATAAAATTGAATTTTAATGTAATGAACTCTAACGGGACGTTACAATATATACGTAAAAGATAAATACTTTCATAAGTAGTCCAGGTGGGTGAGATCAGGCGATCTAGGAGGCTATTCGATAGATCTTATACGACCGACCCATCCGTTACCTTATTGTGTTATTGGGCAGAGGATCTTTTTTATTTGGGTATAAAGTACTGCAAGTGCAAGGACTAATTCGCCTATCAAAAATTCAAGTCAACGCGCCCCCAATACAATGCCAGCTCAGAATACGTCTATTTTTAAAACAATGAATCTTAAATGTGTCGAAATCCGCTCAAGTAAATACCAACAAAAAGTTTGTCATGTCTATTATAGTAAAAGTTTTCTGACATTTTGAATAAATTTAACCTCCCTTGACGGTCAAAACGAAGGTATTACATCATTTCCCAGTAAACTCAAACACGTTGATAAAACGTTGTTGAAAAACTTAACCCAACGTTGTAAATTGTATAATTAGGCTCGTAGGAATTCTATCGTACTCTTAAATTATATTTCAATTTGAAAACTACTTACCTAGCATTTTACTACCTTGGGCGTGGTCATCACTTGATTTAATTAGATGAATCAATAATATGAATTCTTCTAAATTCGTAAATTATTGATTTCTTAGAATGATTTGATTGATCTTTTTCACATTGGATCGATGATCAATAATCACAACTTCGTAAATCGTAATCGAACGTACATACATATCATAAATCTTCAACTTCTATGCAAGTGCAACGGAAAAAATGGATACAAATTACACATGAGTATTGTGAATCATCAATTGCAAAGATTTTAAATTAAAAATGTATGTTTACGACGTTCTTGTGTTAATGTTATATATAACGTTACTTCAGTAACTTCAATGTGATCCAATGACGTTGATTTTACGAACATTGTACACTGATAGTGATAGATAAGTAATAATTATCAACGTTAAAATTGCGTTGATAAATAACGTGGAAAATACCGACAATAAAACAACGTATATAAGGTAACAAATTTTCTGTAGTTTTTAAAGTAGCATAATCCATGTTGATTATGCTGATAATTTGCACCAAGACATATTAGATAACCAGTTATGACTATACAAATAACGTGAAAAACAAACGTTGAAATAAAAAAATTTGAAAATAATGTTGAAAATAAAACGTGCAACGTGAATTCAACCAAGAAAACGTGTTGTTAACGTTAACAAAACGTGTATTTATTGTGTTTATTGGGTCGTTGCAGAAATACAATTATTTACTTGGGTTATTATTTATTACTGAAAACACCTGGTTTTTGTAATGAGTTTTTAATGCTAAATTCCTTGTGTAGGAACATTTCCGTAAATATTTTAAATTGTGATGTGGGAACATCCTATTTGTAAATGTTGTTGATTTTGTACATGCTACGTCTTACATTTTTCTTCATTTTCCTGTCAACTATTTTGCATGGTTTCGTGTTTTGAGAAGCTTTGCGGTTTACGAAAATTATCCAATCGAAAAACATTGGCCCTGCAGAATTTTTGAACCCGGCTCCCGAAGGGTCACGCCGGCTTTTTTTGTTAGGGTATTCGTTACCAAATAAACGGAAAACTTGTGTGCGAACTCTGTCTCCGTAACCGATCATCATCTTTTTCTATTCTTTCCTTTTCACTTCAACGACGAACCATTTTCAAATAGTTGGGAAAGGAATAATGAATTTGAAATACTATTAAGTCATGATTAATGACCAAAATACATAAACATTCAAGGAACAAGTGCAAAATTCTAACAATTGTCAGAATCGTTTATTTTTTCAAGTGCTTTCTTGATAATTGGTCTTATCGCTTAACTTTTAGTTACATTTTTGAAACTTTGAAACTCAATCTCGGAAACTTTTCTCTTCAAGATCACACTTTTTTGACATTTTCGCACTTGTGAAATGTCGATGACGTCATAGCTCAGAAACAAAACACGAGCAAAAAATATCAATGGCGGAAAAAAATGACGTTTGAACAAATAAAATCGACTTGTCCGATATAATTTCTTCAAACTTTATCAATTAAGAAAGAATTAATTTATTCCCTATTTTAATGCTCACCGTTATTATTTATGATTTTACACTAAAATATAATAAAAGGAGTTATCAGTAGAAAAATGTAACTTTTTTATATGGATAAAAATTGTCCTAGTGTTGCGAAATTATATTGTAACGAATTTAACACTTTTAACTATTTACACGATTATTGATTATTATAAACCTAACTAGAAACACAATACAACAAACTAAGCACACTAACAAACTAGTAATTTAATAGAAACAATACTTACGTTAATTTACATATTACTGTAACCGTATACTGTCCACGGATAAGAATCGACTTTGTTACCAGCTTTTTTGTTACAATTGGTCGTGTTGGTAACAACCACGTCACCACGGCTAGTAACGATGTTAGTGGGTCGGCGTGGTTGAGAATACTGTAATAAAAAAAGAAAAAAAATAGGCGCCACTCCGGTGTACTGGAAAAATCTTTAGCTCCTTGGAAACACAAAGTGTACATACGAACCCGTTGTAGGTAAACGTATTTTGGGTCTACTTTTTTTTGGGACGCGTTGACAGATGAAAGATACATATTTTACTTAAATGAAGAAGATCCAGATCTGCTCAATAACACGATATGGTACCAACATGATGGTGAGCTATACTAACATTAGAATGTCTTCCGGGTTTGGGCCGTGTCATAGTTGCAACCGAAGCTGCCAACGTTTCGCCCACTTTCGTAAGGGGCTTCATCAGGGCGTGAGATAAATCGCAAAACTCAAACAAGCAATCGAAATCTTACTAAGAACTTCTCAAAAGTTAGGTTATCCACTTGTAAAACAAGCCATAACCTAAACTATGGAAAGGTGAGAAAGACAACGATAACCTGAAAAAGCAAACGAAAATCTAACAAAGAACCACTACCGAGTTAGGTAATCAACTTGTGAACCAAGCCAGATTCTAAACTCCGTAGAAGTGACTTAAGAAGAAATAGTCTCCGTATTTAAAGAAAAAGGATCGTCACGGATGATTAAGCTCGACCCTGATTGGGTTACGGTTGCTAGGGGGCGTGTTTTTGATAAATGACTAATAACCGGGAACCAAAGAGGGGATAGTTCGAAACCATGATCGCGATTGAAGTTATTGGGGTGTTTGATGATTTCTATGCTTTCTCGGAATTTCCTGTTGAAAAGAATGGAGATTTGAAATCAACGAAACATTATCAAAATCTATCTTGTGACCTGTAGTAAAATGATGTTCAGCGACCGCAGACTTGGAAGTATACCTTTTCCTTATACAACGATCATGTTCTGAAATGCGAGTAATGACGGAACGACCGGTTTCACCAATGTAGACTAAACCACAAGAACAGGAATTTGGTATACACCTTGAGATGAAAGTGTAGGGAATTTGTCTTTGGGAGAAGGAAGAATCTGAGAGATTTTGCCTTGTCAAAGAGTTGAATATGGGTTTAATACCATTCTTACGAAGGAGTTTCCCTATTTGATCTGTAACCTTGTGAATGTAGGGTAAAAAGGCCAATTTCGGGTTGGATTCGGGAGTAGAAGTGTCCTTAGGTAATCGAGTACGTGGATGTAAACGACGATTAATAACTCTATGAATATCTCGCTTTAGATAACCATTGTTCACTAAGGTTCTAGTAAGATGACGAAGTTCTGAGTCTAGATTCTCAGGTTGACAAATAGAAAAGGCACGATGGACTAAAGATTCAATAACAGAACGTTTCTGTGCAGGATGATGATGAGACGAAGCATGAAGGTATCTGTCCGTATGGGTGGGTTTGCGATAAACAGAATGGCCTAGAAGTCCGTCGGGCTTACGAGTTACAAGAACGTCAAGAAATGGAAGAGAACCATTACTTTCGATTTCCATAGTAAATTTGATATCTAAGTGTTGATTGTTAAGATGATCAAGAAACTTAGACAATTCAAGATGACCATGAGACCAAACAATAAACGTGTCGTCAACATATCTAAACCACACTTTAGGTTTTAATATTGATGATTCCAAAGCAACCGTTTCAAAGGATTCCATAAAAATGTTAGCTACAACAGGTGATAGAGGAGAACCCATAGCAGCACCAGAAACTTGTTCGTAAAACTTATTATCAAATTGGAAGTAAGTAGAGGATAGACACTTTTCAATAAGAGGAACCAAACTCAAGTCCTTGCCATGTTGAGACAGAATCTGTTTGATGATAATAAGCGAATCCTTAATAGGAACTTTAGTAAAAAGTGAAGTAACATCAAAGCTCACGAGAAGATCTTGGGGTTCAAGTTTTATAGTTTCTAGACGTTGGATAAAATGCTGAGAGTTGAGGATGTGAGAAGAGGTTTTACCTGTAAACTCGCAAAGAATGTTGGACAAGAACTTGGCTAGCTTGTAAGTAGGAGATTGAATAGTACTAACGATAGGTCGAAAAGGAATACCTTGTTTGTGAATTTTGGGAAGTCCGTATAGACGAGGTGGTTTAGAATCTGATGGGGTAAGTCGACGTTTAGTTTCAGGAGGTAGATTGGAAGATTTGATGGTTTGGCTAACCTTTGTCGGCTGGAGAATATTTCTTCTAAAACCTCCGTATTTTCCAAACTTCGCCACAAACTCGTCAAACTTTTGTGCAATTTAACCTTTCTTAGTCGCTGTCGTGACCACAACATCATTCCTGCATTCCTCAAAATTAAGTTCCACATTCAGACACGTTCTTCTAAAAACATCCTACACCGTGCTAGTCTAGCGTTGATACGCGAACGGATTAAGCAAACTAGGCGAGAGTTAGACACCATTTCGAATCAACTCTTTTATCTTCATCTTGAGTTGGCTAACACTTTATCCCCGGATGATTGGAAATTCTTTGACAACATTACTTACCAGCAGTCGGATACCACTCTACGACTAACCACTGAAGGTCATCTCAAAAAGTTTCAATTATTGGAATCCAAGAATCGTAAAGTTTCTTCTACTACTAACTCAGTAAAGACGGTTGTCAATTTATCTAGTTTGGTTCTCACTTCAGAACAGGAATCGGTGCTCTCTAAGGGTTTGAATTTTGCGGTTGCTCCCAAACGTATTCCTAAAGAAGATATTCTATGTGCTGTTGAGTCTTCTATAAGACATCTTCCTCGCCACATCTCAGATCCCATTCGTATTAACACTGGCAAAATCCTTGAATCATCTAAAATCCCTAAATCCAACATTTCTAAGTCGGAAGAGTCAGCTCTAAAAAGTCTTCGCAAGAACCCTGATATTATTGTTCTTCCAGCCGACAAAGGCAACGCCACTGTAGTTTTGAACCAAATTGATTATGTTACGAAAATCAATTCTATTTTGTCTGAGGAAACTTACGCTCTTCTAACCCATAACCCCACTTCGAGGATTGAACGCGAGGTTAGCCAAATCATCAAATCTTCCAATCTACCTCCTGAAACTAAACGTCGACTTACCCCATCAGATTCTAAACCACCTCGTCTATACGGACTTCCCAAAATTCACAAACAAGGTATTCCTTTTCGACCTATCGTTAGTACTATTCAATCTCCTACTTACAAGCTAGCCAAGTTCTTGTCCAACATTCTTTGCGAGTTTACAGGTAAAACCTCTTCTCACATCCTCAACTCTCAGCATTTTATCCAACGTCTAGAAACTATAAAACTTGAACCCCAAGATCTTCTCGTGAGCTTTGATGTTACTTCACTTTTTACTAAAGTTCCTATTAAGGATTCGCTTATTATCATCAAACAGATTCTGTCTCAACATGGCAAGGACTTGAGTTTGGTTCCTCTTATTGAAAAGTGTCTATCCTCTACTTACTTCCAATTTGATAATAAGTTTTACGAACAAGTTTCTGGTGCTGCTATGGGTTCTCCTCTATCACCTGTTGTAGCTAACATTTTATGGAATCCTTTGAAACGGTTGCTTTGGAATCATCAATATTAAAACCTAAAGTGTGGTTTAGATATGTTGACGACACGTTTATTGTTTGGTCTCATGGTCATCTTGAATTGTCTAAGTTTCTTGATCATCTTAACAATCAACACTTAGATATCAAATTTACTATGGAAATCGAAAGTAATGGTTCTCTTCCATTTCTTGACGTTCTTGTAACTCGTAAGCCCGACGGACTTCTAGGCCATTCTGTTTATCGCAAACCCACCCATACGGACAGATACCTTCATGCTTTGTCTCATCATCATCCTGCACAGAAACGTTCTGTTATTGAATCTTTGGTCCATCGTGCCTTTTCTATTTGTCAACCTGAGAATCTAGACTCAGAACTTCGTCATCTTACTAGAACCTTAGTGAACAATGGTTATCTAAAGCGAGATATTCATAGAGTTATTAATCGTCGTTTACATCCACGTACTCGATTACCTAAGGACACTTCTACTCCCGAATCCAACCTGAAATTGGCCTTTTACCCTACATTCACAAGGTTACAGATCAAATAGGGAAACTCCTTCGTAAGAATGGTATTAAACCCATATTCAACTCGACAGGCAAAATCTCTCAGATTCTTCCTTCTCCCAAAGACAAATTCCCTACACTTTCATCTCAAGGTGTATACCAAATTCCCTGTTCTTGTGGTTTAGTCTACATTGGTGAAACCGGTCGTTCCGTCATTACTCGCATTTCAGAACATGATCGTTGTATAAGGAAAAGGTATACTTCCAAGTCTGCGGTCGCTGAACATCATTTTACTACAGGTCACAAGATAGATTTTGATAATGTTTCGTTGATTGCCAAATCTCCATTCTTTTTCAACAGGAAATTTCCGAGAAAGCATAGAAATCATCAAACACCCCAATAACTTCAATTGCGATCATGGTTTCGAACTATCCCCTCTTTGCTTCCCGGTTATTAGTCATTTATCAAAAACACGCCCCCTAGCAACCGTAACCCCATCAGAGTCGAGCTTAATCATCCAAGACGATCCTTTTTTTTAAATACGGAGACTATTTCTTCTTAAGTCACTTCTACGGAGTTTAGAATCTGGCTTGGTTCACAAGTTGATTACCTAACTCGGTAGTGGTTCTTTGTTAGATTTTCGTTTGCTTTTTCAGGTTATCGTTGTCTTTCTCACCTTTTCATAGTTTAGGTTATGGCTTGTTTTACAAGTGGATAACCTAACTTTTGAGAAGTTCTTAGTAAGATTTCGATTGCTTGTTTGAGTTTTGCGATTTATCTCACGCCCTGATGAAGCCCCTTACGAAAGTGGGCGAAACGTTGGCAGCTTCGGTTGCAACTATGACACGGCCCAAACCCGGAAGACATTCTAATGTTAGTATAGATTCCGGCCGTGGAAGCCTTCGCTATTACATGATGGTGAGCTACCCTATTTTGCAAGGATAGTTCATAAATATTTGAAGCACGTATTTGCTAACCAATTGATCGGTCGTAGGGAATCTATCGAATGGCCTCCTAGATCTTCAGATTTTATCTCCTTCGACAATGGCGAAAAAAAATGACATTTAAACAAACAAAATCGAAGTTTATATAATGTTAATGTATAATGAAATTAGTCTATATTTTACGAGCTTACTGTATGTGCTATGGTGATCTCAAAAGCCCATTTTTTTAACGTGCTTAAACAATAGTGGTTGCTTCTTAGATTTTAAGTTGGGGGTTTAGAAAAATGCGAAAACTTGTTCGACCTTTGTCATGTTTTCGTATTGCTTTGGACGGAAACTGCAACACGTTATATCTGTTTAAAATGTTATTTTCAAAATTTTATTTTTGTAACCAAATAAAGTCTCATAAATTTGGGAGTTATAACCAAAGTTTACCGAAAACGACTAAGGCTTGCCCGTTTTTATTACGTCACCTTTACGTTATTACAGTGTTCTTTGAATAGCACAAAACTTAAACAAAAATTACAACACCAAATATCACTACTGTATAAAACTGGAACGCGTTTCGATAGCTACATCATCAGCGACAAGAATCCTAAACTAATGTTAAGAAACTGACTTATTTATACTATCTCTGCTTACGTTTTGTAACACTTGATTTATTGCAAAAATTAGTTTTGAAATGGTCCTTGATCGTCATTATTCATCAATAACGTTTATTTTTGAGGATCTGTAAGGTTTTATTACAATTCACTGTTGTTGTTTACTTGTTTAACTAAACAAATGTTTTCTATACGACGTTTGTTCCAAGTACATGCGTGGCAACACTAGATTTTACTAAATTACGATACTTAATATAAGATAAATTTTGAATAGTCTCTTTTTTTTTCCAATATGTACTTGGTTGCAATCTTTACAATTACTTTTATATACTCCTAATTTAGGTTTTTGGGATTGATACATGTAAGTTTGATTTAGTAATTTGTAACACTTTTTTGAGAGATTTACTTTTATACTATTTTTTGGTTGGAATTATACAAATTAAACACAAGAAAAATACGGAAATTACAAAACAAAAGCTTTTGCGACTGTATGAAAAAGCTGTGATAAGATGACAGAAATTTAACGAAGTTACTCTAAGGGAATAACGGTTACGTTTATTTAATGTCATTGGTCATTTATGATTGCAAATTGTATTGTTATGCCAATTTAATTAATTTATAAGAATTGCAATCAGAATAAAAAGTTTCTTATTTTGTAAAAACGAAAATATTTTATTGTTAAATATTTTATACATTTATAAAATATACAGAGTGATTTAAATTCTCGGAAAAACACATGAGATAAGATATTTTAGCTCATATTTATTGATACATTAAATTCTCGGAAAAGTAATAAATAATAAAATTTCAATATTAAAATAATTTATTGTTAAGCTTATTGGTATTAGCAGGGTGTTTTAAAATTATCGTTGACTGACAACTACATGAGTCAATAAAACAATAATGATTAATTAGCATTGTGAAAATATGAGAAAAATATTAGGAACCACTTTATTGCGCCACCTCGTAAATACTTATTGGCGTTTCTCGCATTCATTGCCAATTTTGAAAACAATCTGCTCTAGAAAACGTTAAAGTGTAGGCACTTAATTAAAATTTGCACAGCCGTATATATATGACATAATTATTATTTCTAGTGTTGGTTTATTAGTGGGCACTTTTTTATAGATTTGACGTAGGCATGTCTGTTACCTTTTATACTTCAGTTTTCTACTTCATCAACAAAAACTTTTTTTTTTTAATTTGTGGCTTCTCAATACCTTGTTTGTATTAGATTTAATATTCATTTACTTGCAAAAAAATGTTACAATGTTTATCGTAGGCATTTATTATATATTCTACAATTCGCCCACCTTTTAATATTTAAACGTGAAAGTTGTTATTGGCAATGGTTTATAATAAAAACTGCTCGAGAAATATGTATTTACAAAAACCCTAATATATGCACTGAAAACTGAAAATATGCACTAAAAACAAGAAATCAACGAAATATTTTTTTACTATATATTTTTTATTGCAAGAACTATATAACACAAAAAATAAGAATAATTAAAAAACAATATTTACTATAATAGGATATTTATTATTTATATTATAAATTATAGTGACATTATTACATTTATTATTTATGTATTACGGTTGAAACAATCTACTACAATGTGATTGAAATTTTCAACACGGGGATCTTGCTTTTTACAAGAGATAGAAATTCTATTAAATGGAAGCACAGTTGCTAATTTAGACGCTGATTATTATCTGTTAGGAAATCTTGAACGGTTCATTCGTGATTTGAAAAAAACTCTGAAAATGACAAATTTCAGAAATCTTTTATTTGCGATGGTTTTGCAAAATTATTACATTTGCAAAATAACTTTTAAAGGCGCATTTGATAGGTGGCATTTTTTTTAAGTTGATTCAATTTTGTTTTACAAACACAAAGCTCATTTATTTATGGGCCGTCTTCGTGTAACGATCACAGGCACTTTGACAAACATTTTGCTGAAAAAATACACTCAGTTTCACTCATCAATACCGGTCAAGTTGCGATTTAGTTTTTTTACTGGTTAACGTTTCAAATCTAAATTAAATGCTAAATCTATGAACAATGCAATAAAACTAGTTCATTTCGTGCATCAACAATAAAAGCTTAAATACTGAAACCAAAAAATATTTAAGAAAATTTGTATACTTGTATTTTTTTTAAATCTTTTGACAGTTTTTGAATTGTGTGTGTATAAAGGTGCCGACATAACTTGTAATTTATAAGTATTCTATTATTTAGACTTATTGTCCTTACAAGGAAAAAAAATAAACATTTTTTTAAATTTATTCGTATCTCTCTATAACGACTACTTCTGTAAAACAATCATTTTTAAAAGTTTTTGTGATGATTATTTAGAGGTCTTTGATTTCAGTTTTCGTTAAATAGTTTCGTTTTTGAATTGGAAATATGGGAATAAATATATTTTTGAAAAAAGAAAACTTATTAGACATAACAGACTCACCTTTTGTTACGAGTCGTTAATCACAAAATTTTCACAATTCCTAGTACCTCTGACCGTTCAATCGTATGTACTTTTACATTATCGTTACTATTACTCTTTTAGCAATTGAAAAGGGTTACGAATGAAAATTTCTTTTTAGAAAGTTTAGATTGGGTTCTCGCGTGCAAGTAAAATGACGACCAGGCTGATTTTAACTTTATTGCAGCAAGACAGCGGAGGCTCGGAGACGTCTCTCTCAAATACAATAGAAGCATTTTTTATTGTACACATGTTCAACACGTAGTGGATCAATTCATACCCAGTACAATTAATGTTAGGTAGATGATTTCAGTGGTTACTGCAAAGGAGAATTTAACTTCGACCAGTTGTCGCTAACTAGAACACCAACGTTTTTTGTAACTTGTGTTACCTATGTATTTGCATTTTTTTCAAGTAATCAAGTTTTATTAACTATATTAGGCCTTCAGTTACTTTTATTGTATCTAAGATCATTATTAATAATTTACTTTCAGTCGAGTATAATTATTCAGCCTTCAGCTTATTTTGCATTTGAGTAGTTACTGTTAACGTTGACTGGTACCTAACTAGTATCCTTACAAATTATTTGTATTCCAGGCCGATTTTGGCTAAGTTAAATTGGTGAATGCAAGCTTGCACTGTACGAAAGTGTTGAGGGTTAGTGTTACTGAAATAGCAATGATTACTAGCTGTTATGCTAAAGAATATATATTTTTATATCAATTTGAACGATCACGTCTATTCGAGAATTGAATTTCCGCGACTGCACGTAATTGTTAATGTTTGAAGAATTTTGTCTTATGTGATTTTATTATTGATTGCTCGTGCTTAAAATTTTGAAAAACAAAAGTGTCACCAAACAATGGTTAACAGTATATAAATTGCTATAGAGATGGAAACGTTGAAAGCTGATTTTCTATCAAGGTTTCTATTTCTATAGTCATTTACATACTATTATTCATACATAGTACACTTATACTATGATATCGTATTTCACTCATCTTAATAATGGTTAACGTTTGATCGATTTTGCCTAATGTGACTTTGTTAATGATTAATCGTGCCTAGCATTTACTGCATTTTTTTTATTGATTGGAAAATATACAACTGATTTGTTATGTTCTCTCGTTGTTAGTCGTTTGGTTTTCTTCTCTACCTAATTTTTTGGATAGTAGGTTCGTATGTGTCGTCAAACCAAGGATTCTACCGGTACAAGAGGAGATCAATTTTTTCCTTTTTGATCATAATATCATTCTTAAACACGTTTACCCCCGACATCTCAGCTAGCTGTAGTGACGTGGTTGTTACCAGCAGGACTCGCTGAACAAATTTAATAATAAAAAATTTGATCGTTTTTAAAATTTAGTGCTAAAAATACAAATAATAATTAAAAGTGAACGAACAATGGCGACAAAGAAACTATGTGATCCAAAAGTCACGGTTTTAAATGGAGAACTAGAAGAACGTGATCTAGTGATAAGTGACACTAAAATTGTATTACAACGGCTCTGCGAAAGTTTGGAAGAAAATAGAATCGACGTTAATTCGTCTTTGTTTGAAGTTCCCGAAATAATGAATTTTGGTAACCTTATTAGAAAAATGGATGACAACTTTCAGAAAATGGAAGAAAATGTTAAAAACTTTAGAGAAAAAATACGAGCCAGCATTGAAAATCGAATAAAGACTATCAAAAAACAACTACAGGCTAGTGTTGAAAACCAAATGAGAAGAAACGCAAGCACGTATTTTAATTAAGCATAAGAATGCAGCTGCTTGAAGAATTACTAATGAATCATCGAAAAAAAAAACACTCACAAGTTTGAATTTTAGATTTTGATGGAAAAGTTCCTTGGTCAACTAAAGACCCTCGGCCAACAAATAATTGCGGGTATGGAGAAAAAAGGTGTAATTGAACTTTTAAATAGACTACAGCTTAACGATGTGACCAAAAAGGACAGTCATTCGTTAACGAGAATTGACGAATAGACATCTTTTAAGATCCCAGTGGTTTTCCACATTGGATTTAAAGAAATAGAATTGAAAATCAAGGAGCGTCAAATGAATGCGTTTACGATTGGAACTGGTTTGTGGCAGTTCACTCTTATGCCCTTTGGCCTTTATAACGCTCTTGTAACGTTCGAGCGTTTGATGAAGATCATCTTGCAAGGACTGTCTTGGAAGACGTGCCTGGTTTATCTAGACGACGTAATTGTGGTTGGACGGTTGTTTGGTAAAGATTTGAACAACCTGAAGGAAGTGTTCCGACGACTTCGTAGGGCAAATCAAAAATTGAGCCCAAAGAATAAATAAAGAAGTGCAATACCTTAGCCACGTTGTATCTCGAAATTTGTGGTTGTGGATTTACTGTACCCGGATTTGCTAATATTGCCAAATTTTTGACAAAATTGATTGAAGAAAAAACAGGATTTAGATGGAATGAAGACTTTGAAAACGCTTTCCATCAATTAAAACAGACTCTAATTATTTTGTTAATTTGAAGTTGTCCAGGAAAAAATGAAAATTTGTTTAATCTGGCCATAGGTGTAGTCCTTTCACAGGTGCAAGATAGGCAAGAAAAAGTCATCACCTATTTTAATAAGGTTTTGTCCAAGCCAGAAAAGAATTACTGCTCGACTAGGAGCGAACTGTTAGCAGTCGTCAAGTCCATAGAACATTTTTGCAAATATTTGTATAGACGAAATTTTTATTAAAAACGGACCACGTCACATTAAAATGGCTATTGCAGTTTTCTAATCCGGAAGGATAAGTGAAAAGATGTATTGAGATATTGTAAGAATAACTATGACAGAAGACCATGTCCGGCAGACGGCAATCTAGAGATGATGCAGTTTCGTTAGGTTGTGGACTTACTACATAGACGATTTGTATCCGGATTTACCAATATTGCCAAATCTTTGACAAAATTGATTAAAGAAAGAGCAGAATTTGAATGGAATGAAGACTTCGAAAACGCTTTCCATCAAATAAAACAGGCCCTAATTATTTTGTCGATTTGGAGTTATCTAGGAGAAAATGAAAATTTGTTTTTGATACCGATGCAAGTAATCTAGCCATATAGGTGTAGTCCTTTCACAGGTGCAAGATAGACAAAAAAAATCATAGCCTATTTTAACAAGGTTTTGTAACAAATACTTGTATGGACGAAAATTTTTACTAACGGATCACGCCACATTAAAATAGCTATTGCAGTTTTGTAATCCGGCAGGACAAGTTAAAAGATGTATCGACAGATTGCAAGAATATGACTATGATATAGAACACCGTGCAGGAAGCAATCATCGGAACGCTGATGCCTTGGTTAGAAGACCATGTCCGGCAGATTGAAATTATTGTTCGCGACCTGAAGAAAAGATCGTATGTCTCTGCTATGGTGGATGAACCTGGAACCTGGGAAGTTACGTCGCGAACAAGAAAACGATTTTTAAAAAATTACTCCTGAATTGGGAAGCAAACGGCCAACGATCAACCCTGGAAGAATTTAGTTCTTTGGACAGAAACATCAAAGCATACTGGGCGCAATGCGACTCCTTGAGAGACGGTTCTCTAAAGCGGTTCCTAGAGAGTGTTGAGGGTACGGAAAACGGACGGATCCAAGTGTCAGAGGTAGTACAGCATCTGCACAATCAGGAAGACACTTTGGCGTAAAGAAGATATTAGGGAAAGTACGAGATTTTATTGGGTGAACTGCAAAGCAGACGTATGGGATGGTGCCGTATCTGCACGGCCTGCGCATCAGGAAATAATCCAGCCAAAAGAGAGAGAGAGAGTAGTGATTCACATCGCAGGGCCGTTCCCAGAATCTGATTTGGGAACAAAATACCACCAAGATAGAGATGGATTATTTTACGAAATGGACGGAGGCTTACGTTATTTCCAATTAAGAAGCAGCTACAGTCGTAGACGTATCGTTGAGGTAGTTTTTTTTATCGGTTCGGAGGTCCGCTGGAATTATGTTTCGACTAAGGCGGTGACTTTGAGTCTACTCTTTCAAGAAGTCTGCAGACTGGTGGTAATTAAGGAAACTAGGACGACGCTACTCTATTCTCAATCTGAACCGATGAATCAAATAATACGAAAGTACTTAGCCAAAGTAGTGTCCGAACAGCGAAGAGATTGAGATCAGTATTCATCAGAATAACACGTAAATTGCCAGTGACACAATGAAGACCAGAAGGCGCAAAACGGTGGGTTTCAACCGAGCGACATGGTATGGTTATATAACTCGCAAAGAACTTCTGCAGCGTATACCGTATTCGAAAATCACCCAGGGGTAAACCAAGAATGGTCTACATTTGTGGTCCAGACCCATTTGCTGGCGATAACAACGTTACTGAAGACCAGGTCCGAACCAAGGTAATAACAAGCAGAACCAGGAATCAAATTGATAGAATGAACTTCGATAAGTTTATGAGCATGTACGGATATTCTGAAAATGTTAGGTTTGGAGTTACAACCGAGGAGCAACAAGACCTGTTTCAAACGCCAAAGGATTACATCACTCCAGATTGCGTGAGCGAAAATTTTAAGATGTCTAGAGGGGTTGCAGTATTATTTAAGAAGACATTTGGACGTCTAGAACATTAAGAAATTGGCAGTACCCAAGCTTCGAGATTATTCAAGATTATCTTAAGCGATTACCGGAAGGGATAAAATGTTTTCGAAGCAAATAATATGACAGTGGAAAAGGTAATCGCAAAAAGTTCAAGTTTAGTTAGAAGTCGGAAGTGTTAAGAAATACTGTGTCGGTTCAAATAAATAAGTTACCGCGCGTGTCAGTGAAAATAACTTATCTGTGGACAGTGTTTATAAATATCGAGTGATATCTAAATTACTGAAACGTTCGAGAAGTTATCTGCAAATTCAAGAGCCTTCTGGAAGTTGTTATCCATCTTCTAGAAGATATACCGAAAGATAGGGAACACTCGAGAAGGATTTCCAAATGTGTATAAATACCGAAGAAACAAATCGTAGGTCAGTTATTGCCGTAATGCGAATACAGCAGTGTTAACAAGATTATTCAAGTCTAAATAAATAAGTCGTTAGGACGTGTGTGTACATAAATATACAGAGAATAATCTTGTACGTGATTTTAGTGTAAACAAGTGTGTGAAGCTATCTTTATCTTATCTTCTTGTAAGTGATATAAATTATAGTGTAAATGTTTTTATTAAATATTATTAGATATAATTAGTTCCGGTAATTTAAAAGTTACATATTTCTAGTATAAGTAAAAATATTTTTAGTAGTTTAAATAAATTAGTAGTTAATAATAAAATTTGTTACATTACTTTTAAGTTGTTTTTCGTGAATATCGTTACATTTTGTTGTGTTTTTAGTTAGGTTTATAATAATCATATCTAAATTACGTGTAAAAAGTTAGTTTAGATAAATTAGTTTTAAAATTAATTACAATATAGAACAGAAAGCATAAAAAATGAATTAAACACTTTTGTAGATTTAATCCACGCTTTTGATCTTTCTTCAACTAAATCTGCAAAATTTGAATTTGATTTCTCTATATACGTATTAAGTATTAGGTGCCACGAATCACTTTTTACAGTAAAACAAACAACTTTTTGTTAAATGTTGATGCGTGTTTCTTTGAAATGTATGTAAAGCATGTAGTTGATATTTAAGTATTCGTTACATGTTACCTACTATTAAAGAGTTTTATATTAAACGATGACTAAAACACAGTCGAAAACCAGCACGCACAAATTTAATTTTGATGTTTTTTCCAAATAAATTAAATTAAATGCGTGACGTTTGAAATTATTAGCGCTTAACTCGCGATGTTTTGGATCGCCATAACTGCAATAATCAATACAAACTAAACACATTTAATTAAATATTACAAATTACTGTTCTTAATTAGTTTTTCATAAACCATATCGTAATACATAAATTATATGAATTCTTCCGCCGAATTATATTTCTTTGTTAATTAAAGATTTGTAAGGTTTCTCATTTATTTGTGTCAATTCTTCATACAGCAAACCGATTAAAGTTTTGTACAGACATCAATCATTCATTATTCGTTCGGTTTCCCAGATTGACTGGGTTAATTATGTTTAGATCAATTTTAATAGGAATATGTTTTACAATTACTAACCATTAATCATCCTTATAAATAAATTCTCAGTGTAATTAATAAAAATAAAAGTACATTTAATTGAATAAGACTTCTTCAAGTTAATTATATTTGTTGTCTACTACTGCAATCCGCAAAAAATTGGCGAAGAAATAGTCAATGACTTTAAACATAATATGGAAAAAACACAATTGAACTAGACATGAAAAAAATGTGCATCTGGTGGTTTTTCTCTTCTTCCTTGAACAATTTTCTTTTATATTTTTGTCTGCTCAGAAACATAATATATAGCAAAACGAAAAAAGTTGTAGACCACAATTATTGTAAACGATTTTTTTCCATTTTCAGAAATGACGTAGTAATCACCTGGACCAAACCAATCAAAGAAAAAAATGAAGACATCGTGAAAGGCGGCATGAAAACATTGCTCATATGTCCGATACTGCGCATGTCATCATCGGACCCTTCACCAGGTAGGTGCTAAAATAAAAATACATTGACAATATTATATTATCAAACTTGACATCTTACGACATAAATAATTGTTTACGAGTCTATTTAAGACAGCCGCTAATTAAGTTAGTGTCAGTTAAAGTAGATGATTGAATCAAAAGGTCATTCATTCATGTGGGAACTCGGCAATAAACAAATATGGCTCATTCCGTTCAATTACTATACAATAGTTTCTAATTTATGTATGAAAAGATTTATGAAGGTATGTATGTCTCCTCCATTCATATTTTAATGGGTGAGAATAACACAATAATGGATAATTAAATGCCGTCGTACACGTAAACACAATAATGTTTCTACCCGTCTCGTTTTATTGAGCTAATGAATAATTTTAGAAATGAGTGCGTATTTCAATTAACTTATTATTTTAAGCCACAATTTTCTTGCTTTGATGTGGTCGTTTATATCATTTTGTGGCTTTTGTACGGTCTCGTTCGTACATTTTTATTGTAGTTGAGTCGCTAATTATAATTCCTATTTATAAGTGTTGCTCAATCGTATCTTAATTTTATTTTTAAATTAGTTTAGAAATTCTTTGTTTCCAAGCATTATATTCGGTATAATTAGATCACATTATCATACCAATATCCAAGTTGATTATCGGCAATTATTTAAAAAAAAATGATCATTTTTTGATTACACTGTACAATACATTCAGGTAAAAAAGCTTAGATGATAATTTAATTTATTTCTGCATACTCATACAAACGCAAAGTGGAAACACAAAAACTCCTGGACAAAAAAAATACATACAAATAAAATCCTTGTACACTTTGCACTTGCCCGATTTAATTTAAATTAATTGAAATAATTATTAGAAAGCAAATTCCATAATTTTAAGTAATGCGTAAATGCCGGTGTAGAAGAATTTTGGAAACTATTAGCTCAAATTGTATTTGTTAATCCAAATATTAAATGGTTCTTTAGGCTCGCCTTTTGAATAAAATTGAATCCAATTCGTACGAAAATGGTTACCGATAACAATACCCAAACACATGCTTTATTAATGTAAAATACTTTAACGGAGCTGTAATAAAAAGAAAGTTACTAACAGAAATGATATAACTAATAACGCGTAGAATCTCCTGGTTGTTAATATATTCTTACCCATTATTGACAAATAATATTTTTAATACAATTAGTTCTTTTTTCATATTGTTTCAGGAAATATAATTGCCTATGTGAAGTAGCATTATTTAATGAGATATCAAAATAATTACAGTATTCTTTACTATAAAAACAAGAACTTTCGCTTTACTTATGAAAATATAGTATCAATTTTTAATAAATGATTTTTGTAAAGTGTTTATTTATATAAAAATGTATGTGCGAAACTCTCACATTATAAACAATACGAATTGCCTGTCGCCCGGGGACGTGGTACAGGTCAGGACATCCGGGATAAGGGAATAGGTGTCCCACAACCGCTGTCGTTCACCTAAGATCAAGACGTTTAGGTGACGCTTGACCGTTAAAAAGGACGGAAAATCATCTGTCGAAACGTGCTCGTCCAAGACTGTGCACGAGCCTGCCTTGCCTAAGACTTTGGTGCAGTAAATTTACTTCAAAAAAAGATGTACGGGAGGGTGTTTCCAATAATCACATAGGATATCTATAGGAACGATGCTATATACCCCGAAAATTGTTTCTTGACTACGTGAGTGTATCGAAGTTTGTGGTATTAAATGTCAATTCCATAAGTGAGCATGAGTATAGCTGCACTGTTACAGAAATTTTTTGTGTATGTTCCACTTTCGAAGAGGGTATTTGTAGAAGATGCTCTTCTAATTGTCAACTTACAAATTACACTTCATTTAATAAAATCGACTGTGACATTAGTAGAAAAGAAAGCAATAAATGACATATTGTTCGGCTTTTGTTTCCCAGTTGAACGCTTGTATCTGTGTAACTATGGCAAATTGGACCTATGTTTATAGGACGTTTTCTACTTAAATTGACCTAAGGAACATACCATTTCAGTATGTACAGTACCTCGTGGGACAACCTGTATAGTAGTGAAACATAAACACAAGAGTGATAAAATAAGAAATGAAGACCAAAAACAACATGGTTACACAGAATTAAAGAAGCAGAGAAAAAAGGAATGATTTAGAAGTCAAAACAGCGCTACAAAAGGTCTCTAGTTTTCGTTTACTAAAGGAACACGCCATGCGCTGCACGCTATTCGGATCTACCTTTTAGTTACCGGCGCAACTACAGGGGGCGTAGGTGAGTTAGGCACCCCCCCCCCCTCCATACCACACCAAGTTTCTCCTAAGAAAAATGTAACTGACACATGATGATATCTTTGTATTAACCTCTTAGCGCGGATGTCTAGTTGCACTCATTAAATTCTGAAAGCAAAACATAATAGACTCAAACAAGCGAATTGATTAAAAGCTTCGTTACAAAAAAATCAAACATTTATTAAAAAAATTAAAGGCAAAAACAGAATTCTTCAAATAAAACAAAACTCCTAAGTTAAAATTGAATGAAATTTGTAACTGAACACTTAATACAAAATTTAGTTGAACGTAACGATATGATTAAAAAACATACAATTCGGCTTTTGACCGAAAATGAAATAAAATATCTTTATGTAGTTAATAAAAAAGAAACATAATATACTTATGAATTATATTAGTTTAGCCGAGGGTACTCACAAACTAATGTTTTATAGTCGAATCTTTTTTGCATTTATTAGCAAAACAACCGGTACAATTATTTTAATCGTTACTCATAAGCGGTATTCAGACAGTGTGTTCTGAGTTGACTAAAGTCCTTAGGCGAGGTAGCCGACGTGGTTCAAAAAATTTGTGCGACAACCGATGAATCCGCTTCAAAACCGAAGATAAATTACGTGCGTAAGAAACTAAATTTCCACAACATAATAATACGGGAGCACTTGATTTGTATTTCACTAACGAGTAAATCCTTTAATATAACAAAACGAAGCTTAAACTTTTAGACTTGAAAGCTTCACAAATACATTTTACACCTAAACCATTAAACTTGGTTCCCCAAAAAGGACTCGGGTTACTACTACATTTTTATTTCGAGTTTGATTTAGAATTCTCCTTCCAAAATGAATTCTCTTGTATTTGAAACCTTGGCTTGGTCACAAAAAAAAACATTTTTTTCTGTTGTCAGCGAGAACAAATGATTATTTTAATAGCGCTAACATAAACAGAACTCACTTGGAATTAAAGCGATATTGAGTTACAATTCAAATTTTTATGACTGCAACAAAATATTAATGACTGAAACTTCTTGTGTAATCAAAGAAATTTACGATTTTAAAATCGTTGAACTTTGCAAAAATTAAAAAAATTCGTTCAAAACGTTTTAAAAGTTGATGTTTTTTCTTATCGCAACAAAGTGCAAATGCTTCTTCAACTCGTTCCTTTTTTATTAAAATTTATATTAACTAATTAATGCTATCTTTTTCGTTTAAACGAAGAAGATAGCATTAATTAGTAGATCACACAGAGGAGGATAATGAATCTTTACCAAAATTTATATTATTCATTTCACACTAATCTAAAAATCAAGATAAAATATTTATTACGTTATGTATGAATCTTCTACGATTTTAGTGATTAATATTGCTGATTCCTGCAAAATAATATTTTTCTTTAAAAACACTCATTTTTATCCAATTTAAAACCTTTTTTTTATTTTTTATACTACGCAGATGAAAACGTTATATAAATAAATATTTACCGTTCGTATCTTATTTGTTGTGTAGATGCGAGTATTATTTTTAAATTTGATAAGAACGTAACGATAAAATTATGTAAAATACTCAGTTTTTTCTTATACGTCGTTTAAAATATGCAAACTAACATTATGTAAGGCAGATTATTAAAAGCGAAGGAAACGTAAACAAAAACAACTGGAATATTCCATTTTCAACGAAAAATGACTAGTTTTTCTAATACGAATAACAATTAAGTGATTCAATCGAAAACGATTTTTCTGATGGATAGAAAGATAATTCTTAGTAATACAACAACGCGATTGAATTAATTGATTAATTTCAGTGAGATCATTAATCGCGGTATGAGAACGACGGTCACTTCTTTTGGTGGTATTTATATTTTCATGGTAACATTTTTCGATCCAGTTTAGTGTCTTGCGCGCGTACGTGTGTTTGTGTTGTGTCCGATCGTTGAAATCACCATCGGCATTGATTAATTCAATTTGCGATTGGTGTTGTGATTGCAAACCGGAAGTTATTTAAAGGTAAATTACTATGTTTTTACTATAGTTAGGTCTTACTTGTAGTTAATTTGCTTAAGTTCTTTGTTCTTTCGAATATTTTTAATCATGAACCCGTTTATATAGTTAACGATAACAAAAAGTTAGAAATATTTGGAAATTAAGTTTGATTGATAATTTTATCAATGGTTTGATTGTGAGTAACGCATTTAGGAAGTGCCTTTGTTTTAAAACTGTGGTACTTGCACCTACACAATTATCCTCCACGCGGCACGCCTCCGTTGCAATGTTTTGTCTACAATGCAGTCACGCAGTCTCATGTTAAATAAACTATTGCTTTTGTCGTACTCTACATTTTTAATTAAAGTTACGTTTATTGCCTATAACAATATAATTATTACTGACTACAGGAAAACCTTCCTATTTATAGACGTTTGTAATCGATGCTATTATATGAATAATAATACTTCGACGAAAATATCAAAAGCCTTTGTCACATAATATACCATATCTTTCAAAACGTACCAACCAAGGTTGATTGTTAATAAAAAAATTGACTCAACTAGGATGCTGATTGAGTTATAGGGTGTTGTGTGAAAAGAACTTAGCTTGTCTTCTGCTTGTGGCACACGGGAGTGAAATGAGCAGACTATTTGTAGTCGTACATTCATAAAAAGTGATATATAAGACTAGCAAGAAAACTTTCTTCAAGTTAACGTTTCTCTTCTAAATGTTCTGGCACTAACGAAACAAAGCGAAATCTGTCATGGTATGTCGCGATAGAATGATGATTACTACTAAAAATTTTAGCAAATCATGCTTTGAAGGTTCCGAGTAACATCGATTCATAATAATTATATCTCATAGCATTCATTGTGCGAGTTCACTCGTGTGAAAAATTTACATACGTAGCTAAAAAATAAAGACAGATTGTTTTTCTTTTTAATGTTCGTGTTTCCTGTAACAATTTTAGAGCACGTTATGCTGTTTCGTGGATGCTTTGCGCTTTTTCGATAGACTATTTTCTGGTGCGCAGACCGTGTATTATTCCTATCTTCTTCACGCCAAAGTGCCTTTCTGATGTACCATCGTGCAGATGGACACTGCTCTTTAACACTACTAACTGCAGTTTGTTTTCCGTGCCCTCGACACTCTCTAGAGATCGCTTAAGAAGACCGTCTTTGACTCTTAAGGAGTCAGACGGCGCTCATTATGCTTTGATGTTTCTGCCTTGCTTTCAACCGTTTGCTTTCCAATTCAGCAGTACTATTATTTCGGGATCGTTTTCTTGTTCGCGATGCAACTGCTCAGGTTTCCTCTCGTCATCAACCGTAGCAGTTTTTCGGAAGCATTCGATTTTTCTTCAAGTCGCAAACAATGGTTGCAGTCTTTTGGACAAGGCATCAGTGTTTCGATGACTGCTTCCGGCACGCTATTTTGTGTCATAGTTATACTCTGGCAATCTCTCGATCGATCTTGCTACTTGTCCTTCAGCGTGATCTGTTTTTTTTACGTTCATACAAGTGTTAATAAAAGTGCTTTATGGACTTAACTACTGCTAACAGTTCTCTTCTAGTCACGCAATAATTCCTTTTTGGTCTGGGCAACATTTTGCTAAAACACGCGATGACTTTTTTTGTCTATCTATATCTATTGGTCAATCTTATAGCCAGGTTACTTGCATTGGTATCCAAAACAAATCGTCCATAATAGGTGCACAACCTAAGGCAACCTGATGTATGTTGATTGTTCTTGGTCATGCTTTGCGCTGCTCGAACTTTGTCTGGGTCAGCCTTTACTCCATTTCTGGTTGCGATGTGGTCAAGATATTACGCTTTCTTCTTAAATACGTGACACTAGTGATGAGTGATATTTCACTAACTGTGATTTTTTCACTGATACCGACAAGTCACGAAGAACGACTGTTACCAATTTGTAAAAATATCAGTGATTTTACAAAGTCCTTACTTTTCACATTTGCTCATGTTATTGTGAAATTGTTATTTTGTGTTTGTTGTGAAGTCGTGATTTCGTGAGGAATGATATTTGATCTGCACTGTTTACTGGTTGGTGGTTGCAACATTTTTGTTATCGGTAATGATATGAATATTGAAGCGGCGATCAGATAATGCGCGATGTCGCTACAGTTATTGAGCGCGGTTCTATTATTAATTTGAATTTCGTTTTCGAGAACGCCATACGAAAGTCGTGATCACGTCACGCTTTAAAATCACTAATATCAAAAAATCGCAGTAACGATTCACAGTGTTATTGAAAAATCACGATATCACTCATCACTACGTAGTACTTCTTTAAGCACAGTTTTAGATTTGTCACACGTAGTCGTTGGAACAATTTCTTCAAACGTTCTTTAAACGACCTTCCAACCACAATCACGTCGTCTAGAGAAACCAGGCACGTCTTCCAAGACAGTCTTCGCAAGATGGTCTGCTGAAGGGCATCACAGTGAACTGCCACATACCAGGTTTAATAGTAAAACTTGTTTTTTACGGTCCTTGGGTTTCAATTCTACCTGTCAATAACCACTCTTCACATCCAACGTGGAAAACGACTGGGATCTTGACAGGGTATCTTAAAGTATCGTCAATTATCAGTAAATGGTAATTGTTTTTTGGTCACATCATCTGTCTGTAATTTACACAAAACCTTGTTGATTTATCTTTATTAGACCTCTGGGGACGCTCATGGACTATTTGAAGGTAAAATTACACCTTCTCTTTTTATATCCGTAATTATTTGTTCCTTTTTTTGCCAAAGAAAGTCGGCGTGTATGTTGTCGTACGGCCAAACGTCTCCGGTATTAATTTTGTGCTTCACCATGTCAGTTCTTCCATTAGAACGACTCTCCAGCGCAAACACATCTTGGTGATGCTGGATCAACGCTTTAACTTTACCCAGATGGTTTTGGCACTTTGAGGTAAGAATGTCTAATAGATGTTGTAGGCACTTCTTCGGCGACGTAGCTTCACTAGAATTCACGCATCTCACAATTTTTATTGTTACCGGATTCAAGCTGACGTGACATTCAGGATCCTTACTGGCACCGCGTTTTTTACTCGTACTAATATTCTGCCAACCAGTAGTACATTTTCCTTCAAATTGCTTTTCATTGGTTCAATTGCGCGAATATAGTCTTCCCGAAGATTTCCATCCAGGCGTCGATGTCAGCCTCGAACTCTTAAAGACTTTCTGCAGCTCTCTGAACCTTAACCTTAATTTGGGCTTGGTATTTCTGTTGAAGATGCGCATATCTATATTTCATTTCTAAACGTGAATTTAAGAATTTGTAATTTCCCTGGAGGTGGTCAGGAACAATCTGCAAAATTCCAAACACTTTTCTACGTAAGGCCACTATTATTTCTGCTTGTTGTTCCAACCATTAGCTATAGCTGTGGTTTCAAACTGTTTGTGGATGGTTAACCATGGAACTTTACTATAAAATTTTGGAGGTACAACTTTAAACTTGTTAGTGGTTTTTTTCCCGATGATTCATTAATACCTCTTCGCTTACGACATTTCATTTACTATGGCAATTCATTTCTCCTAATTGTAGTTCTAGTTTGTCTTATATTAAATCTGGAATTTTCTTCTAAGTTTTGTTCTAATTTGTCACTTTTAAAATGCACTGTTTATACTAAATTTTAAGAACGACCGATTTTTTATTGTTAAATTAAATACACAGCTTTAACAGCTGTAACAGTTTAAAACACAAACACAGGCGAATCGCGAACTAATTAATTGTTTATATACACAATATCAAATTACTGAGCCTGAGATCACTCCACACCTGACACCAATGTAACGAATTTTTAAACTCATTTTTTTAACACTAATCAATTAAATGTAACGATGTTTAAGAAAAACAATGGTATTCTAGAGTTAGTGCTACTTGAATTAAATTTTTTTTTAAATTTGGGAAAATTTGCAAATTTTACAAAGCTAGTTGAATTTGACATTTTGATAGTCATGTTGCTGAAAATTGAAACTATCGGATCCTGGTAAGCGTTTTATAGTGTTCTGTTCCTGTTCTAAGTCTAAATATTGAAGTATTTCTCGATGTGTGTTGGGTTTCTGCATACCTGGTGTCCCAGGATCTTCTCTATCTTCCGAGTGGCTAGTACGTGTATTTGTTTCGATCTCTATGGTGAATTTTATCTTTGGTTCTAAACGATTGTAGTGATTCTGAAAGTTGTTTTGAGTGTCTGTTTCATGAGGTCATTGGGTCATAGGAAGAAAGCATTGTCTACTTTGGTTTAAGACATATAGTTTCCAATACTGTTTCATTAAAGTTCTGCATAAATATATTGGCGATGACTGAAGAAAATTGTGATCTTAATGTTGATTAGTTCATTAAGTACCTCGGAAGAAATTTGTTTTTTCAAGATTTTTATTGGATTTTTTTAATGGTTTGTAGTACGACGAATCTTGTGTTCTCTTCTTTCATACCGGTTCACGTTGGATCTTGGGCTTGTAGACTTCTTTAATCTGTCAGTTGTTTTGACTCTCACCTCTTGTTAAATATGTTGTGCAAGTGGTTTGAGTGTGCTTTCCAATGTGCAATTGTAAAATTTAGAATTTTAAGTTGTTTTCTGGTCAAGACTACAAAATTGTCTAAGGCTCTGTCGAAATTACCTTTATATGCACCGGAGAAATAAGATAAAAGGCTTTATCTTGCGTGTCAGCTCATTGATGGTAATATTCTCTTCATTATTTCAGATCGTTTTGACACATATTCTTTGAAAATAAAGAGTTTTTGAATTGAATCAGAAAGGTTCTTGTCGTTTAAATAATTTGGTTTTTGAGTTTTTTTAGGTGATGTACTTTTAGGTTTAAAATTATTATTGACACAAACTTTTCGTAATTTTTATAGACCATTTCGTAATATTATAAGGATCAATCAACAATTAAGCGTGATTAATTATGTCAATCGAACAATCGCTATTGTGACATTACAATAACAGATACTTTGTCTAATCAGGTAGAACATGATGTAATTTAATCAGGTAGATTTTAAATGACACAAGCTTACTACTAGGAAACGATAGTTTATTCAAATTCACTTTTAAAACTGCGTCTATAGATTTTAATCTTTCGCTTTTGTCTTTGACAGTTTTCGCAACATAAACGTCCAACTATTTTTGAGAGATTTTGAGATTTTACGGCTTTGTATTCAACTCGTTCCTGTCTAAACTGGGCGTTTTTTTCTCTTTTGTATTTTTATAGCTCCCGTTTCACTTGGGTTTAACCATGCTTACTATTGAAAATAAACGCTCAATTTACACAGGAACAATTGAAATTCAGTTTCTTCTATCTTATTCTTATGGCTAAACGTTACAATTAGTATTGACTGGATATATACGTAAACGAGTAGACTTTTTATAACTTGATTTAATTATTTTTAGCAATTTTAAACAAATATCGTTGGTTTTAGACTTGCCAAATTATTGTTTTCTTAAATACTCTGTTTATTACACTTGCAGATCACACTCTAAGTTGAGGTATATATAATGACGATAATACAGACGACCGTACATATCTTCAAGAAAATCTGTAGTTAAATTTATTTAGACACCATCTACATTTTTTGCGTGTGTTTTGTTTCCGAGCTATGACATCATTGACATTTTTTGACAACTTATTTTTATCAAACGATTTCGATACTTTATTTTTTTGAGCACGAAAATGCCACAAAAATTGTGACCTTGAAGAGAAAAATGTTTGTGACATTCCGTTCCAAGGTTCAAAACTAAGTAAACGTTATGCGATAAGACCAATTATCAAGAAAGCACTGGAAAAAACAAACGATTTTGACAGTTGTTAGAATTTTTCACGTGTTCCTCAAAAGTCTATGTTGTATTTTGCTTAATAGTATTTGAAATTCATTTTTCTTTTTTCAACTATTGAAAATAGTCCGCCGTTTAAGTAAAAAGGATAATCGGTTAGGGAGACATAGTTCACATACAAGTCAAAGTTTTTACGTTTATTTAATAATAAGTATCTGAACTAAAAAAACAATTAGGTACACAGACCACCGTAAGCAAAACCGAGCAAAAAAGTTTGGAAGTCTGCAATGTGAGAGATTGTTCCGAGAATTTTCTCGTAACTTAAAGGCAAGCGACTAACTCAGTTGAATCGACAAGTGGGTTGCAAGTCTGGGTGTGCTCATGCACTAAATTAAAAAGGCGTCAAAACAATTAAATATCACCCAATACAGGGTTTGTTTAAATATGGCGATCACTGAAAGGAACATATTGGCAAAACAAAAATTCTTCAAAAAATAGAAGAAGAAAAGATAGAACAATAAAAAATGAATTAACAAAATTAGATTCGTTAATTAATATCATAATTATAACAACGATGGAAGCCCTGTCGAACACATATTACCACAATTATATGCAATTATTAATAAAAATTCTAAGTGATTGATGTTAATCAAGGTTCAAACAATTACTTATTCTACCCTGCAGTCGCGAAACGGGTCGATAATCGACAATTATGATACTGAGTTGCAAAACAGGATAAAAGCACAAAAACCTATCCAATCAAAAAATTCTTCGTCACCTGTAGTAACGTTTGCTACTTTATTTTATTTGATTTCGGAACAAAATATGCGTGGTACATAAGCGTATGTATGACATCTCTATTTTATGCTCAATTTGGCATTGACTGTGTTGAAATGATTCGAAGAACTTGGACGTATGTCACGTCAATGTACTCATACGACAATACATAAAGTTAAAGATGAGTCATAGTACGCGACTAAAAGTAAAATGGAATCAGTGTGGTCTACGTTAGGATTACATATAGTAACTGTTTTGTTTAAGGCTGGCGGTTAACTAATAAGATTGATACAATTAAGTAAAAAAAGGATTAACACTATACGATACTATTAAGTAGGAAGGAGCATGAAACTGACTAACTAATCATATAAGTAATTAAAATTATACCATCTTGAAACTTCAAACGAAGGTATGTCACTTCGGATTTATTAAAGAAGGCTACGATAGCCGTGTATCGGGATAAAAGATAACGCGACGATGCCGTTTTGATTACCTTTCTACCTGCAACGTCAAACAATCAACCAAATTGCTTATTCGCTTAATACTTGAATAAGTTTTTCCCGCGTAATCGAAATAACTAATGAGAAAATTTCAGCAGAAAAAGAAAAACTACTGAGATTAGCGGATTGGCTCTGTTTAACGATTTCCAAACGGTAAAGGAAAAGTAAAAATGGACGTTCGACAGCGATATTGCGCGTATCCCCACTTATAAGGGAATTTTGGTCGTCAGTAGCGCCGTACAAACAGTGCAGCTGTTAATTTTTATTTAGAAGAAATGTTTTTGAAAAATACAATTTAACGCCATCTAACAAGATCGGTTAAAATCGGTCGTTCAACAGTCCAGGAAGATATTAAACGTTCAACTTGAGTTTTAAGAAAATTCCCATTTACATATTTCAAAGTTCGGTTTTGAAATATTTGAAGTTGGAAAAATGGCATCCTAATAAAGTGATTTTGCTCTAAGAACTAAACGATCGGATGTTAGAATTTTGCGAAACCATGTTTAAATGCTTCAATGATGAAGGATTCATACGGAATATTGTATCTTACGACTAGACTATCTTTCATCTCTATGGCACAGTAAATCAGCAAAACTGGAAATTAATACTGGAAAATGGATACTCATAGTCAGTTTACAAAAAAAATTAACGTCTGGGCGGCATTGTATGTAACCGTATCTTGGATCAATTTTTCTTTAGCGGCGCTTTGACAGGTGAAAGTTATCTTGGGTTTTTAAGAGGCGAATTAGTCCCTGCACTAGTAGTATTTTAACCAAATGAGATCAAGATTTGTCCAATAACACGATATCGTACCAACAAAATGGTGCGCCATCCCTATTTGCAACTGTATCTTATCTCCTCTCGACTGTTTCTTATGGGGGTATTAAAAAAGCAAAGACTGTCTCAATAGACCAAAAATACCATTGACAAAATTCGTAACGAAATACGGGCAATTCCATGTCTGCTTTTATTATTCATTCAATGCATTAAATATATGTACTTTTCTTGAATTACAAAAAGATACTTCTTTGAAGATTGTTATTGATGCACTGCTATTATTTGGACTGTGATAGGACGCGACGATATCAAATAAAATACGTTTAAGTTGTACAATATTAAATTCCTTGTCTAGAAAACTTCAACTAACTGCGCGTTCACTGTTAATATAAAAAACAACGTAAAATTACTGTGGAAAAGTTGGAATTTTTTCGTTCTTAATTAAACGAACCACATGATCTAATATAAGTATCCTTCAATCCTCTTTATTAGGAAAGTATCCTCAGTCTACGAATTAAAATAACCTTCATAACTAAAATATGACGCACCGTGTCCATTATTCAAGCAAATACGTAGTTTTACGCCAAAATAAATCAGCTTCTAAATTTATGTAGTTTAAGTAAATGAACGAGGAAATCACGACGTTTTATGTTTCCGGGAATTAGTCACTTTATCTGGAAGGTTAATTCTTTAAGCACGCAAAATATTTATTGTTTGTGAAATCGCCAAATAGGGATAAAGAAGGTTTATTGTAACTTATTAATGCATTAATATGTTAATAGCGTATGGACGACCTTTATAATATTTGCATGAGTTTTATTACTATATACTTTCGTTTTTATTAGCGGAATAATTATTGTATGCAGCGTAGGCGTAACTATGACTTATGAGACAGTACGTTTCATCTAGTGTTCGAAAAACTATCTCTCAAACATAATTGTATTGAAATTTGAAATTGTCAATTACTGTTTTTTTAAAAGTAACTAAATTGCAACTACAATTAGTTTTTAAACCTAATTAAATGTCTTTAAGAATGACTAAAACTGTAATCTAAAATCCAATCAACTCTAAAAATAGTAAGAAGGAATTCAAACATATAAAGATGCTACTCTAAATGTTAATAATGATTTATTATGCAAAATATTTCGAGCTGCTGGGTCCTTAAAGTTTTACATTTATACATATTGAATTTTAAAACTAATACATACTACAATCACTGGAAAAATAATGTCCGCGGATAACTTCTTTTTATCTAAAACTGACACATGTTTACATTAAAGGCACGTATGTTTATACTCCGTTATATTTATCTCAAACGCACGCTTTAATCACTTAAACTTAAAGTGCTTATATCACTGTAAAATAGACCTTAAGAGAATTCCAAAAACGTATTAATGTGTGTTCTATTATAAAAAATTAATTTTTTTGTTGTCCTGTTATTATGGAATACTCTGTATAGAGGAACATACTTTTAAGTAAAATTATAAAGACCCAACAACTATTGTAAATATGTGTTTTTAATATTATGTATAATAAGGAAGATATTTTACTTTAAACACTATTAGTCCACTTTGTATAAACAAACATTTAGATTTGGAGTTTTCTGTGTGTGCACGAACGGACTTTGGTTAGCTCACCTGACTCTACTTCTCTAAATTCTTGATGTTTTTTTACAAACCCAGAACAAAATTCTTTGTTTTAATTAGCTTTGCTGTATCTATAGTTCTTCGATAGCTGGAAGAAAAATCGCAACCTGGGTCATTTAACCAGCGAGGTTTGCTTCTTTCTGGCTACGCCGCTGATTTGAAACTAACGTTAGCACTAAATTAAACTCTCATTTGGAGAAAATAATTAACAGAGCTACCATAATAACAACTTTTGCAACTAACTCCCTAACGAAGAAATGTTGATGCGGATGTGTTTTATCCGCTTGTGAAATTCTGGGTTTTAATCAAATCGTACAGCAGCTTCATTGTCCAAATGAAGCTTAGGTACTGGTTTCCATATGATCATTATTCCTAAAACTCTATTATTTTTTCTTCTTAATAGTTCTCGCACCTTAGCTCTAAGCTTGCTTCGCCTCATAAGTTCTACTTGCTCAATACATTTTAGAATAAGACTTATGGGCTTGTTTTTTATTACTTTTGGTTCTATAAAGTTAGCCTCACATTGTAAATACCCAGCGTGTATATTCGCCGACAGCTCATATTAGTTCGTTTTTACCTAGGTTAATTAATTCTTTAACTCTTTCTGCATGGTCTTGTGATAAACATCCTTGATTGTTTTAGTCCAGAAGCTGCCAACCAGTGTGAGGTATGTGTTTGCCTTGATAAGTTTTTATCTTTCTTCTGGTGATCTTATATACTAGACCACAAGTTGTCTGAGGCCTTTTTTAGTAATAGGTCTGTTTTTTAGTTTCCTTCGTTTCCTTGATGTTTATTTGTCTATTGTAGGGCAACTCTGTTGAGCTCAACTAGACGGAATAGCGAGTTTCTAACTGTTCTAGAGCGTACCGTTACCGAGTTTATAGCTCTTAATGCTGCTTGGCTATCGGTGACGATTTGGATCTTCTTATTTTGATAGGATGTTTCTTGAACACAAGAGGTTATTACAATATTTTCTGATTGGAATACGGTTGATAGACAGCCCAGGTTTACGCTAAAGTTGCTCCTTGATCTACTGACAATGATTTCCTTTCCAGCTCCAGTATTCTGTGCAGTTTTGGAATCACTTGTATACCAAATGATTGCTTGCTGCTTTTACGGTTGTTGTCTATTTACTTCTTTTCCTTTGTCGGTATAACTACCCGATAAGGTTTGTGAAAGTGGAGAGTTGGACCGCTTCTAGCCAACTTTGTGTTACTTTTTAACTTTTGTTTATTTGATTAACAATTTTTGTATGAGTATAGTCTAGCACGAGTGTTCTCTTGTTTGTTAGATATTAAACGGTGCGCTGCTGCCGAAACTTCTGATTCTACCACTAAATGTAGAGGTGGGCAGTCTAGAAAAGTTTTCATTGCATTAGTTGATTCTGTAACTTGCTGAATTTTGTTATGGATTCTCTTTTTTTTTGGATTTATCACCAAATTAAATATCCATATGTGAAATCCTAGTGTATATCTAAAAAAACATTTCCGGTTTTAATTCTCATGTTTTACCTATTACACTCCCACAGGTCTAAAACCTCAGCGAACGTAAATTTAATCTCTAAAGTGAGTTCCAAATATTTATTCTCATTACTCATTTGAAGCTCTTTCCCTAACAATTGAATTTTTTTCAAATCCTGGAGTTTTTTTTTCTTGTAAAGGCTACTGTTATTGTCTTAACAGGGTTCACTGTTAACCTCTTTGTCGTACACCAGTTTTCCACTATTTTCAGGACTTTTTGCATGAGGTTTGAAACAACACCCTCGAACTTGCACATGAATTTGGTTCTGTTCAAGTTCCTGCAAGAGACTGTCTACTATTAATCTTCATAGTACAGGCTATAACACCTCTCTTTTTGATCATGCTTTAGCAACAGCTACCTCTTTAGTTACATTGCTCAGCAAGCTTGTCATTTTTCTGTCAGTTATCCCCGACCTGATCCATTCTATGGACCGAGAAACACTTTGACTTTTGACAGCTATCCGAATGGAGGTAAAAGAGGTGTTATCAAATGCGGCTTTATATCTAAAATACACCTAGTGCAATATCTTGGTTGCTTAAAGAACATTCAATTCTGTGTTCACGGGTGTCGATGCAAAGGTGTTATTCAGTGCTTCGTCTTTAAAATACTTATCTATTAGTTTTTAATAGTCTTGAGCATAAAAGATGTCAATCTAATTTGACAAAAAGATATTGCCTGGGCGTACTTATACTTTGTACCAATCATTTGGCACGTAACTTAGAGCTAGGCTAGCTTTAAATAATGTGTAGAGGCAAAAGCAGTGTTTGCAACTCAAATAATCTTTTATGCACTAGCTTATTAGCCAGTTTTAAGTCTTCTTTTAACCCTCGTTTTTTAGGTATGTCAAAGTTTGAACTCGTTACTCTTCTAACATTAACCCTAGAGTGTTCTCTTCGGATAACGTTTTTGTGGTTTTTCCAATGATCTTAATATACTTTGGTTGTGTTTTTGCAAAGCCTACTGATAATATTTTAATTTCTTTACAGTGTTTTTATCAAGACTATTTTTCACCTTTCTAATAGCATATATTTTTGACAAAAATTGGTCATACATTTTTTCTAGTTGTTACCAGTTCAGCTTTGGCTGTAGAGATAGCGACTATGATCATCTCTGGTTCAGCTACCATATTATTTTTCTTAAACGGCGACTGATTACTACCGTAGTAGTTACTAAAATTTCTATCTTTCTAGCACGTCATGTAGATAATAAGTTTTGTATTGAATACTATAAGAACTTATCTACTTGATGTAGCGCATAATCCGCTTCACTTTTAATCTTCTACGTTTGATGGACATTTTAGCTTTTGAGGTACAACCTCAACGGTTTGTGTTGTCTGGCGGGACGACCATTAAGTACGCTAGAACGCCAACCGCAATACGATACGAACATTTCTTGATCTTTTCATGATTATATACTATTTCTAGTCTCTCTGATTGAGACGATCCGTTCCCTATGGGTATAAAACAGGATTACAGTTGAGCATTCAAATTTTTTTTTTTAATTTTCTTAGTTGAGCAACACAGCCATCATTTGTTGACTTGGTTAATATCTCGTGATCTTTTTTTTGAAGTCTTATAAACAACGTCACGCCAAGAAAGTAGTTTCATAAATGACGCGGTAACCAATCTGGAAACCAAACTTCAATATAGGGCCACTTGTGTTAACCTATATAGGTTTTGGTCCAGTTTTAAGACATTTGTCTTCCATAGATATATTTCATACGTTAAAATTCTTTAATGACTTGAATTCACTGTCCCATCGCTTTTCGATATTCTATATTATCATTTCGTTTCCGACTTTTGAAAGAAATGTTTTCATTATGCATACGTAATCTATGAACCTTTTAGAACGTTTTAGATGAGAACGGTTACGTAAATTAAAAAATAGTGGGGATTCAGCGTCATAAACTCCTCCAGGCTTGTTTAGACCTATATTGGCATCATCGGTTTCATGTACGTAGTATGGAACTTGGATTCGTTCTAAGTTTTCTCTCTTGAGACTATGTTCATGTTTATTTGAAACGTCATCTTTGTTGTAATTAATTGATTTTTGATTTAGATGTATTTTGGTTAAAGCTGGCTTTTCTTTGTCGCTATCCATCGGTAGTCTGATGTAATCTTTTGTGTCGATTTCTGCAGAGTATTCAGAATCTTACAAATTAGAAGTAATTATGGAAGCTTATTGTTATAATATTTTCTTGTTTCAGTTGTGTCTAAATATCACATACGGTGAGGGATTTTGCGCTGATATTCATTTTCTATTTTCACTCTATTTAATACTTACAACGAATTGGTGGAGGCTTGAATTGAACTTTGACTCGCTACCTGTCGGTGCTTTCGATGTCCTTACTTACGCTCAACGTTATGAATTTGTGATGCCTTTTGTAATTTGTCTACAATTTTTTTCATCTTTTTTAATTATGTTTATTGCTTATATTAATCATTTAGCTAGATTTATTAAGATTATTATTAATATTTCAGTCGATAATTCAGTTTTCAACTTAATCAGATTAATAAACTTATTGTATACGTATTTATTCGTAATCAAGGCCAGACTTCGGCAAATATGCAGTGACCATTGTAAGCTTACACTCTTCAAGAGGTCGAGCAACAACATTACTGAAGCAGTTTATTTACTTGGTACTTACGTATGGAACGTTAGGTCTAAGGTAAGTCGCCGTTCAATAATAATTTGAACGTTTAGTTTTGTTTGCATATAAATATTAATGGTTGATCGATTTCACTTTAAAAGACAAGAGTGGTAGTCTGTTATAGATTGGGAAATAAATATAACCAACCTGTTCGTTCTCTCGTTGATAGTTTGCTTATATTCTACTTCTTTCTGAACAACGGGTTCGTATGTACCCTTGGTGTTTCCGAGCTAAGAATTTTGCCAGTACAACGGAGTAGCGCCTATTTTTTTTTCTTTTCTATTATAGTATTCTAAACTACGCTCACCCCCCAACATTACAAATAGCCGTAGTGACGTGGTTTTTACCAACAAGACCCGTTGGAAGAAGTGAAAGAAATTTGAACACATAATTTCTTTTCTCAATTTTGTAAATGATTTTGTGTACTTTAATGATTGTCTGGTGTTTGAATTTGCCGCTTTCGTCAACGAACCAACATTGTTTGATTATACTTACTAGAATGACGACGTCGCAAATTCAAACACCGGACAATCATTAAAATACGCACCGTATTAACATTTCTAATCGTTAAAATTGTATCTTTACATCCGTACAGTTCACTGAAATTATTATCTACCAATTCTGTATCGTAAAGGAAACGGAAGTTTTATAAGTAGGAGTCGAATAATTTATTTCGACTAAAAGCAAACCTTCAACGGTTTAAACAAAAATGTTCTATATTTTAAGTGGAAAGGTTTTCAATCTTTTGGCCATATCTTATTAAGTTTAATAGCGTTGAAAGTACTTTTACAATGAATAATAATAGTTAATGGATCTTATGTCTTATGTAAGTTGCATTTACTTAACTTGTATATCGAAAGGCTACCAGTTTTGTTGGCATAACTTTGAGACTTGTTAAAATA
This sequence comes from Aquatica leii, assembly GCA_035610365.1. NCBI lineage: Eukaryota > Metazoa > Arthropoda > Insecta > Coleoptera > Lampyridae > Aquatica > Aquatica leii. The sequence continues at coordinate 137,961 of JARPUR010000009.1, read as the reverse complement.
AACTTGTCGTTGTACCGTATTTTCTGGCTTAAACGTTTCTTTACGATCGAATTATAAACATTTAATTTTTTCTTTGCGGAAACTAAAACACTAACTAGAAACATAATAACAGAATAAACAAGAAGGATGTTATAAATTATCTCTATAAAAGTGCGAACTTTATTGATGTTGTTCTATATTTATCAATGACGAAACGAAGCTCGTGTTTAACTTTTTTTTATAATTTTACATATACGTTATATATTTATGTACGATACCTTGCCAAAATTATTCTTTTTTTCCGCAGCTTTTGATTCATAAAAGAAGTCAAGGTTTTTTAAATTAGTTCAATGAGCTTTATTACTATTTTCGACTTTTAATTTTTATTAATATACTCATACGTTAAGTGCAAATGTAACGCACTATTTTTAACCGTAATTACTTGTTTTCTATTATTATTTGTACAGATGTTTACACTATATTAAAAAAAAGAGGTGTGAATGAATATGTTTATTGCGAAAGAAAAATTTACATATTTTAGTAGGTGTTCGGTACACAAAAAAATTCTGTACGTGCTTAATAAATTTACTACGCACATTAAAGTGACCAATTAATTGTAATTAGGTAAATGAAGATTGCTTGGCTTAATAGTTGATCTAATTGTAATGCGTTTTTAGATGCTGGTAATACTATATTAATTTTTTTATTGTTTTTTACTGACTGTTCTATCATGCTAACACTAAAGTCCAGGTAGCAATTGAAGGGCCCAGTCACAGTCTAAGAAAAAAACTTAACTTATACGCACGTGCAATTAACATTTTATTTTTCAGGTAAATAAAGTACATTACATTTTTACGTTACACCTTCACAGATACTGAAAACTCAAAACTCCTTTAGTTCTGTTATATATTTATATCGTTTTGGTAAATGTGTATATCATTTATTACTGTCCCAATATGCGACTAAAAAACCGATAAAAAACAACATCACATTGAAATTTGTGAAATTAATTAAAGAACAACGAAATGACAACAGGAAGAATCTATTTTCAGCTTCATTTACAATTAGATATATAAATAATGCTTATATTAAAGTAATTACATAAAAATTTCTACATTAATACGTAAGTATTGCTAGTTAATTTGGATATTGAGTAGCTGCATAAAAAAATTAATTTTTTTACACAACAAAATAGTAAACTGGTAATTTCCGGGAAAGTGCCAATTTCTGAATAAATTATTATCATTAAATACATATTTTTTAAATAAAAAAATATTATAATTTTTTGTTTCACTTTTCTTTTAAGAATACTGATTTTAATAAATTATTGATTATACAAAGGAGCAAAATCATACGAATATGAACAATTTCATTGAAACTGGAAGGAATCTTGTGGCACTATCACTAAATCAATATAAAAACAACAAAAACCACAATATTAACTTTTAAAAAACACTGTACGCGTTTCGATAGGTATGCTACCATCATCAGCGGTATATTAATACATTATATTCTATTTATACTATAACTTTGTGCGCATAGTCGGTCATATAAATAAGTTCGGAAAAACCTAATGATCTTCAATTGTCATACTTTATGTTTTTAATTTCTAGGCTTTTATATGCATCAAACTCCTTTATACTATTAACTTGCATGATTAAACATAAATCGTTTACTTGATCTCCTTTTTTCGAGCATATGGTTAGCAACGCTGGGCTTACCCATTCTTCTATATTTAATGAGATTTTTGAGTTTAGCTCATCCAGAAAATCTGTACCTATAATTGCATATCTTAAAAATGTCTATGTAGCGCAGCCTAAATCGAAAATAGTCCAACTCAGGTTTTAGGTCGCTTTCGAATCTGCCTATAATAAGTTAGCAATAATCAGAGATAGACTGTTACCTATCGCTGTTCCTTCTTTCCGTTAATTTGAAATAAGGTTTGATACACACACAAACGAGTGAGTTTTAAATAGTTATCTACCTCTACATTGTTCAAACGGTCTCGCGACGGGAATACTTGAATACAGAGAATTGACATCGAATGATAACTAATAATGAATCCGCTGTCAATGTTGTTAATTCTGTCAATAAAGTCATAAGAATTCACAACAGTAAAATTTGTTAGATAACCATTTCGGCAACAGGTATGTAGGCGCGTTGATGCCAGAAACGATAGGTCGCATAGCGTTACTTAGTTTACGGATCTTAGGTAAACAATACATTCTTGGAAGAATAGGTTACAGTTAGTCAGTCGTGATCTTAGAGAATCAGCCAGAATGTTATTACATTCAGTCGTACATTTTTAGCAACAGTTATCATTTTAGGAAGAGGATTCATGTCTACAACTGATTCAAAATCTCCTTTATCTGAAATAACTATTTTATTGCCTTTATCGGTTTTAAGGTAAAAACAATTTTGCTTATACAAAAGGTCTATCTAAGGTATTAACATAATAGATTTGATTTTTGAAACAGTTATCAGTTCCAAAAATAGCTTACAAAGTTATTTAGGAAACCTTAAAGATCCAGTAGCTGTTGAGAATACATCAGGAATATATAAAATAAACTGTCAAAACTGCGAACAAGTATATGTAGGACAAACTAAGAGACCGATTAAAGTTCGGCTTTAAGGGCATTTGGCTCACATTAAATACAAAAGAGTAGATAAGTCCAGCGTTGCCAGCCACATGGTCGAAAAAGGACAACAAATAAACGATATATGTTTAATCAAACAAATTAATAATAGAAACGAGTTGATGCATATGAAAGTCTGGAAACATAACATTGACATATCATTATTCTAAATAATTTTCTCTAATTGCGCGAAGTAAAATTAATTCTTTTGAACGATTACTTAGAATGTCATTCTGATAAACAGCTTAGTAATCGTATTTTCTGCATACACTCTAATTATGAGTTTCCTTAATTGCCTGATTACAATTAAAACAAGTATTTAAATATTTTACATTATTTCGTTTTTGGGAAGGGGTATGTTACGTAAATTTAACAGTAACTTAAAGTAGGCGGCCGCTCAATATTTTAGAGAGAAAGTCGTAGGTGGTACTTGTTATGTTGATTATAAAATAATTATAAGATTGCCAAAACGGTAGAAATATTCTATACCGACCTCGTTTACATCTGTCAAACACTGAAGCTAGACAAATTGCAAAACACAACTATAACAACGAATATATTTGTTTCAACGAAGATAAAGAGGTTAAAACGAGATAGAACTATAGCTCATAAATACCAATTAAGGGTTCATCAATAAATATCACAGTTAATACTAATAATGCAGGCCGTTTAGATTAAGCAACACTTAATACATATAAACAAGTCCAGTGGCTTAACATTACATTCAAACGCAATTCACGTTGAATACGACACAAATCAACCTCAAGCGAAACAGAGCGCATTGTTTAACTTATTGCATGCAAAAAAAGTTTTATACTTAAAGCGTAATATGTACGTTCGGTCGTGCGTACATACGACTGACCATCGAAGTAAAAAGAAATTTTATATAAGAAACCATTTTACGTTTCTGAATATAAAATTAGCTAATGGCACATCCAACACAAATTTCTTAAAATTGCTGAAAATTAAACTGTTTCATATATACTTAACACAAATAAATTGCTCAGTTGCATACGATATGTTTAAAAAAACCAAGTGCGGTAAACTTCCAGAAGTTAGTGAAGATATTTCAGTAGGTGTGCCCTCTAATTTAATCGTAAAGCTGTTCACCACCATAGAAATTGAAACGGTGGTTTCAAAGTCCCCATCTAACCCAGGATGCGGATCCGGAACAATTCTCAATAACTCATGCGTATTTTATTAAGTATTCATAGGAATTTTCCAGAACATGTGCAGGTAACCAAAGTTGTTAATAATAAGACAGAAAAATCAAATTCCACTGTTAAATGAAAATGCATTCTTACACAGCGAATTTCTCACAACAACAACATCCGAAACAGCAATTTATTTAGTCAAAATCAGTGTGAATTATTTAAAATATCCTCGGGCCTGATACTAGTACACACGTATCAAGCGGAAATGTCCTTATCGAACTCCATAAGTTGCATTGTCGTCTGTGGTCAGCTAAAACATTTTTAAATTTTGAAAAGTTCCTTTCAGCATCGCAAGATACTATTGGCGCAAATTCTAATTCTGTTTGTTAGTTATATTAGGATTACAAATAGCACTATGTGAACCTTTAGCATTCAAAATATTCGACAGATTTTTTAATTGTTTGTAACCAGGATTTTTTGATAATACCAACGTTAGTTTGTTAACAAAATGTATGTTTTCTAATTCGGTTAACCTGCTAACAACACTTTCAACTATTTGAACACTGTCTTTCAGTTTTCAATTTTAGTCAAGTAAACATAGATTCAATTCAATTTTGATCTTTTATACGTTGAGCTTAATAAGTTTAAAACTCAGAGCGTAATATGAAAAAGTTTAATTCTAAGTACCTCATGGTTTATAACTGGAGACCCAGGCAAACTAACATCAATACTAGCAAAGTCTCTAAATTTGGTTACACGACACATTTGTTTTAATTTCTTTATGGTTCTGCTAAATAGTTCCGGAACGTAATTTTTTTTGTTGCATGCAAAAGCTGATAAAAAATTGACTGGATAAGGTAACATATATCAATAAATTGCCAGTGCTCAGTAAAGACGGGTCACTTTAAAACAAATCTGTGATTGATTGCGAAACTCAAAATGTAAAATCAAAATTAAACAAAACCCAAAAACAAAAAGGCACAACGAAGGTTTATAGCTCAAAAGGGTTTTTGAACCTTGCCAATCAGAGAACACGTCCGGTGTTGTACACACTATTTGAACCTACCTTTATAGTGTATTGTCACTAAATTCTAAAAAAACAAATAAAACTGGCTTGCGAACACGTTAATTGAGGAAAACCTCCGTTACATTAACAATTTAACATTTATGACATAAAAAAATCTAAATTAAAAATGCAATGAACAAACAAAATTTGACACACAGCATAAATTTTTTAATAAAATAGTCGGTTACAATAAAATAAAATAAAATAAATAGAAAAAAAAATTATAAAAAAAACAACTTGAATTCAAAGTAAAATTAAATTCAAAGATTTTTGTGTCTGTAAAACTACATAATTATATCCAAATAACAATGTAACTCGCAGTTATATAAATACAAAAAAAATACAAACGAGATGCAACTTATTGTTTTAATTTAGTCGAAAGTACATTTATTCGACACTTAATTGTTGTTTTAAACCTGGCTAAATGATTGTAAAATGCGAAATGTGTAGTCACATACCTGGTTATTAATCTTGGAAGTGTTATCTGGTTGACCGCATGACCAAGTGTAGTAGCCGCAGATGATCTCAAGAATACTTGCAACCGTAAGCAAAGAATAACGAATAAACTCTTAATAGTGTTAACACAAATAACTGCTTAAAAACATCAAATTACTTGTATCTCAAAAACTAAATAAGAATTGTCGGAACTAACAAATTATAAAGTGTACTTGAAACGTATGACAATAAAATCCACCTAAATGAATCAAGTGCTTACGCATTAAATATGTACTTAATAAATTACAATTTACACTTAAGATGAATTTAAAAACGTAAAATAAATTAATGCGAAACTGCTTAAGTGATCTTAAAGAAAACGAAATGAATAAAACAAATACAAATACCGGGTCATTCAAAGATTACGTAAAAAAATCGACTGAAGAACAGCGACGTAGAATTGCTGAAGTGTAGCATCCTTACAGATGAAACTTCTAAAAATGTTCGACAAGGGTTTATTTTTTGTTGAAGTGATTTTGAATAGTTATTGTGAATTATATTTATTATATTCTTTTTATAGATTAAGTACTTTTTGTGTTAAATTAAATTTTTTTATGCATTTTTTAATATTTTTTAATTTATTAATAAATTAAAAATAAATTAATTTAATTTTTTCCTTGTCAAAAAATTGTCAAAATTATAAACCAAGCATACCGCTGAATTCCGTATTAAATTTCCCAAAAAATGACGTATCACAGGTAGGGCCGTGCCATTTAAAAAAAAACAATGGTAGTTGCTGGGGGTCAGGGGGTTGATTTTACAAATGTTTAAACGTCAAAAGTATTAAAATTGTTTTTGCATTTTTTATTTTCGCATTTATTTAAAAATTAAAACATTTGAAGGTTTTAAAAAACTCACCTTGTATGTACGTTTTAAAACACAATTGAATATTTTACTATGTGAAAAACCCTTTTAAAAGATTTTTACATAATTTTCAGTAGCCTTATTGCGTTATTATCCAAAGTTTTATTGTTAGTAATCCTTGTGATAATAGAAATTTAATAACATCATGTAATTACTTTTGGATTAACAATGAATGAGTAAATGACAATGATCACATAAGGAATAAATAAAACAATTATTAGTGGACTACCGTTAGCAAAGTAAAAAAAATGTCTTTGGAAAAGTATCCGACGAGTCTACAATAAAAAAAAAATATATTTCGGAACTATTTAGCAGAACCTTAGACAAAATTTGCAAACCATGAAATTTGGATGATGCATAGAAGCTATCGTTTGGAACTGTAGAGGTTGACAAAGAAAACGAAAATGCATGAACAACGTTGCATTTTTTAAAAGTAATTAGTCGTGAATTGTCAACTATATATTTACTTTTATTTTTTTGATGTTAGTATGTACCTACGTAGAATTTTATTCTAAAAAAAAGACGAATAAAATTTTGCTGGCCACTAACCAAAATGAATAATATTTTAAAGATGTCAAGAAGCGGGATAATAAACGATTACATGGCGCCTTTAAAACGCCTCTGACACGATTACATAACAAATAGTAACGATATGTATAGTTTGTTGTGACTGAGAAGTGGTAAAAAAGAAATACCGTCGTTCGTTCTATGTTGTCTACCAACAATTATATGCTATAGTTAAATTTTATTTGCAATAAAGACAAATTATACTGTTAGTGTTTTCTCACGATCATAGCAGCGCTAAACATGCCTTCATGAATCACATTAATAAGTCTTACATTAAATTTATGACTTGTACGTGGTAAGAATTCCCATTTTAAAAGTAAATTATAATTTCGTTTGCAGCATTATTTAATTTTGCATAATCGGCGTAGGTATCAATTCAATTTTTAGATAATATTTGTAAAAATACTTGTTAGCGTGTGTAATCGCTTTCAGCTACTGATTCGTGTTTTCTTTTTATATAATTAGTATTACATGGATAAAGAAAAGTAACGTGATTATTCCACTTTTTCTAGTTTTTAAAAATCATTTCTTTTGTGGTTAGACAAATATCTCAATTTTTTTTGGGAAACTAATGGTCAAAAAATTCAAACGTCAAAAAAATCTACGAATTTAAAAATAAACGACCAAATATAGAAATTTGGAGGAACACTCAACAGCAAAATCCAAACATAGTTGAAACGCATCACGACAAATGACGGAGCCTTTATGGATTCATCTATGCTTACTTTTTTGGAGCAAAATTAATCTGAATCTGGATAATTCCCGTGTTGTCAAGCTGAGGTTCCTTCACACGTTGCAGTGGACTTCTACTAAACCAAGGGTAACAGCGGAATCTATGTCTCAACCAGTGTCTATTGCTTGTCTACCATATGTCAAAGGTACCACGGACCGTATAGGAGAAAAACATAATTACTCGATTTTCTACTCTTTCTAAACTGGGTCAACTCTTAAATCCGGTGAAGGACGTTATTCCTTTTGAATCTGATGGCGTTTATAGCATTTCTTGCTTTTGTGGTTGTGCATACTTAGGAAAAACGGGTAGAAGCGCGGAAATTTGCATTAAGGAGCATCAAAAGTGTCGTCTTGAACAATCTTTAAACTCAGTGGTGGCGAAACACGTGCTAGAAACGGATCATCAAATTATGTTTGAAAACACAAAAATTTTGGCGATTGTTTCTAATTACTATCAGAGAAAGATTAAGGAATCTATTGAAATAATTAAAAATCTTTTTAATAATAACTGAGATTCTAGTTTTTCTTTGCCGGAGATTTGAAAATCAGTTTTATCGATCAGAAGCGGCGCAATTAATCAGTTTGTTCCGGGCTCTGAAGATGTTCACCGCAACGTGTGACGGAAGCTCAGCTTGTGTGATAACGACAACACGGAAATTATCCAGAATGGAAAATTGTATTGGAAAGCTGAATTCTACTAAAATTAATCTTGCTGAAATGCACGCAGAGAACTGTATTCTTGTAAAATAATGAATAATTCCCACGATTTTTGTTTTTAAATAATAGGAAACTTGTTTGTTGAACCCGGTGCGTCCCTATGAGATGAAATTATCACTGCATTGAAGTTCAGATTCTGGCTTGTTTGATAAGTTCATTACGTAACTCTAAGTACCTATAAACATTCATACCAAACAAATTTGGTCTTATTGTTTACTACTTTACCTAAACAAATATTTTCTGTAGTATGTTTATTTTCAAGTGCTTTAAAATAAATTTTTATAGAGTTTTTGTTCGTTCAATATATACTTGATTATAATATTGAAACGGTCGAGAAATTACTTGCAAACGCAAGAGCCTTCTAGAAGGCTGTTATATATCTTCTAGAAGCTATAGCGAAAAGTGAGGAACGATCGAGAAGGATTTCCGTATGTCTTTATATAGCGACGAGACAGATCGTAGGTCAGTTATTGCTGGAATGCGAATGTGTTAAGAAGATTATCAAGTGGAAATAAATCGTTAGCACGCGTCTGTCTACATAAATAAATCGAGAATAATCGAGTGAACGTGACTTACAGTGTGAAATCCGAGGACGTTATCTAATCTTAAGTGATAGTGTTATACAACGGTTATACATAAATGATAGTGTAAGTGTTTTTATTATTAGATTTTATTAGTTCGGTTAATTTAAAAGTGTACATATTTCTATAATAAGTAAACGTAGTTTTAGTCGTTTTAAATAAATTAGTTTTTAATAAATAAATACGCGACAATATTTACACCTATTATACTATACAGGACGCGATTTAATTTTGAGTCATCGTATACAATAAAAAATTCTTTAAACAGTCTAATTTGATTATGTTGTTATGACGAAACTAATAAATAAGGAAATAATGATTTAGTCTCGTTGTATCTATTTGTAGTAGAACAAACAATTATTTCCCAGAGAATTTTTTCATGTAGTTCCTCTATAAATGCTTAAGGTGTTAATTAAAGTTTTTTCAAACGTTTGAACTTTGTTTGGAAATTTTTTGTTTGTGGTTAACCGGAATTATTTCCGTACATTTTATTTGCAACTGTGGCAAGCATCTTCGAAGGCGGGGCTGCAGTTCTAGACCAATAGTTCAAAAATAATTCCGTTAGACCACAATCAAAAAACCCAAAACATATTTTATACAACAGTAAAAGCCTTTTTTAGTTAATTATAGAAAGTTTAGCATTACATTGTATTATTAGTTTCTTAAAATTTTATTGACCAATAATGTTTGCCAGGCAATAAAGAAAATGAAGTCATCGACAGTTTTACACCGCGGGTTAATTATCATTAAATTAACCTGTTATGTAAGTTAGCTTAAATAGTTGAGTATTTTAAATATCTTCTAAAGACCATGTCTATAAGAAGACTAAATTTTTAACCGGGAAAACTTAAGTAGCATTGGTAAAACGTCAGTTATTGCTAAATCTCTTTTCTTCAATAATAGAATTCGAGAAAGCTTAGAATTAATCGGAGTACACTGTGACTAGCAATATTAAAAAATTTTAAAATCAATTAACATGTGAGCTCGTAAAGTATGGAATAAATTCATTATTTCCTAAATGATAACGTTTGAGGAAATTTCTTCAGACACGTCGATTTTGTTTGTTTAAACGTCATTTTTTTCTGCCATTGACATTTTTTGCTCATGTTTTGATTTTAATCTAGTAATCGAAACTTTTTTTAAAATGGTGGCCGATGTCAAAAAAGTGTGACCCTGAAGAGAAAAATTTCCGACATATTCGGTTCCAAAGTTTCAAAAATGTAATTCTATAAGAGTAATTATTCAGGAATTACTGAACAAAACAAACGATTTTGAAAGTTGTTAGAATTTGCATTTGTTCCTCGAAAGTTTATGTTATATTTTGCTGCTTAATAGTTGATTAATAGTATTTTAAATTCTTCCCCTGCACTTCTAGTACTTTACCCAAATGATGAAGTTTCAAACCTGTCCAATAACACGAATGGTACCAACAGGATGGTGCGCCGCCTCATTTTGCAAGGATAGTTCGCGAATATTTAAACACAGTGTTTGTTAACCAAAGGATCTCGCCCTTGCCAGGTCACTTCGAACCTTTACTTTGATTTTTGTTGTAAATGTCTGATTTTATTCTTATTATTTCCATTTCTATAGGTTTGGAAGCGAATGTCGGGAAAACGTTCTCTTCAAGGTCACACTGACATTTTCGAGATATCATTAAACAGTTTCCGAAAATCGTTTCTTTAAATAGTCTCGGTGCAAAGACAATCTCTTCTCTCTTCAGCCTTCTTTCATCTACTCCTGGACGTAGGCCTCTTTCAACTTTTTCCACTCTTTCCTGTCTTGGGCTATTTGCTACCGTTTTTTTCCAGCTGTCTCCTTAATGTCGTCCGTCTAGCGTCTTTGTGACCTTCCTCTGCTTCTCTTTGTTTCACGCGGCCGTCATTGTACTACTTGGGTTGTTCATCTATCATTTTCCTGTCTCGAAACATGTCCCACCCAACGCCATTTCAGCTCCGCCATTCGTACCATTACATCGGTTACCTTATTTTCTGCTCCTGATTTCTTCATTTCTGATGTAGTCTCTTAGAGAGATCCCGAGCATTGCGCGTTCCATACTCCTTTGTGTCATTCTTATTTTGTTGGCATGTCGTTTCTTTAGTCACATTGTCTCTATGCCATATGTGGCTACTGGCAAAACACAGGAGTTTTATACTTTCCGTTTTAGATTTATAGGGATATCTTGGTTTTTTAAGATGTAGTGTAGTTTGCTAAAGGCGGCCTAGGTGAATCCTATTCTTTAAGTCACTTTTGCTTCTTGATTTTCCTTTCCCAATCTAATGGCATGGCCTAAGTATACATATTCGTCCACGTTTTCTATTGTTTGGTTGCAAATTTGAAGCTCGATGGTGTTTGGACTCATGGTTTTGGTTTTGCTGATGTTCATTTCCAATCCCACCTTTTTAGATGCTTGGTTCAGTTGTTGTAACATTTCTTTCAGTTCGTCTTGGTTGTTTGAGGTGAGAACTATGTCGTCAGCAAAACGTAGGTGATTAAGATAAGTGCCATCAGTTTTCACACCTTTCTCCTACCATTTTAACTTTTTAAAAACATCTTCTAGGACTAACGTAAATAGTTTTGTTGAAATGGTATCCCCCTGACAAACTCCTCTTTGTATTTTTATTTTCTTAGTGGTTATGTCTTCTTCAATACTGATATGCATTGTCGCATTTTGGTAAATGTCCTTTATAATTGCCGCATATCTAGAGTCGATTCTGGCATTTTCCATTGATTTCAGAATGGACTATGATTTTATTGTATCAAAAGTTTTATGGAAATCTACGAAGGCCAGGTGAATGGGTATGTTGCATTCGGTGGTTTTTTCAATCAAGGTGCGTATCGTTTGGAGGTGGTCGATAGTACTATATTTCTTTCTGAACCCTGCTTGTTCTACGGGCTGGTAAAAATCCAGTTTTTTTGATAGTCGGTTTGTGAGGATTTTGGTGAATAACTTAGAGAGATGGGATGATAGGCTGATCGGACGGTAGTTTCCTATGTCTAATATATCTCCTTTTCTAAATAGGAGGATAACTTCTGCGTTATACCATTTTTCAGGTATTCTCTTTTCTTGCAGACACTTGTTCAGCAGTAATCCGATTATTCTTGCAATAGTACTTCCTCCAAGTCTCAGCATTTCTGTTGAAGTTTTGTGTTCACCGGGGCATCTTCGGTTTTTCATTTTTTTAGAGTGGTTCTTATTTCGTTTATAGTTATTTGTAGCATCTCCTCCGATCCTACGTTTGTTACAATTGTACCTTTTTCCTGTGGTTTTAGTTCTCCGTCCGGTACGTTTGAAGAATACAAGTCCGCGTAGAAGTCCTCTATAATTTTGGCTATTTTGTCCGATATTCTAACTATCGTTCCTGATTTGTTTCTTAACTCGCCGGATATCGCCTACTCAATACAAAGTGACCAACGAACCCGATAGATGGCGTCGAGAAATATAAAAGTAATTTTTAATTAAACTAATATACAGGGTAATGCATTATTTAAATTTATGCACGTAACAAGTTTTATTAATCTCGCTTTCCCTTTTGAAAGCTTAGATCTAAGAACTTTCATGTTGTTGTTTTTTTCGATTGTGGTTTGGATTAATTTAGTCTTGTAGGTTCTTACATCTTTGCGGAGCTCTTTTCTAATTCTTCTGTTTACTGTTCTGTATTCATCGGTTTCTCTATCCGTCCTCCTTCTCTGTTCCATCAGTTGTATCGTATTCGAACTGAGTTCGTCGGTTTCTTTTCTCTTGAGCATATTTTTCTTACTGATGTTTGTATACAGGCTCTAATCTTTTCAGTGAGTAGGTCAACATTTCCATCTATATAGGCCTATAGACAATACGACAAATTTTATTGAAACCACTGACCTAGCAACCAGTTGTAGACCGCGGCGTTGGTACCCAACAAGCTTACAATAGCGAAGGCCGAGTTTAAAACAATGATGAAGCAGGGTATCTGCCGTCCTTCAAAAAGCCTATGGACTAGACCTCTCCACATGGAACAAAAGAGACTCAACTCCTGTATCATCGCAGACAGTTGCCCCTGTCTTCACATCATTGAGTTATCATACATTTTAAAAAAGAAATTTATTTTCTCAACGCTAGATGCAATTCGGATTGCTAAATGCGTCCCATTGTTTCTCGCGTCTTTATCTTACGAGGAACACATTTCCCATGTCAGATGTGTTTTTGAACGCCTTACGAAATGCAACATATTGTTAAATATTTAAATATTGACGAGTGCGTTTACGGCGAACCTGAAGTACAATTAGTTACGTAGGTTTAACCGTAACTTAGTACAGCTTGAAACACTTTGGGGAGAGGATCGTAAAGGGTATTCAGCTAATTATAAGATAATATAATAAATAATAAAACAATTAGGGGGCGCCAAAACGGTAGAAATGTTTACTACAGATCCCGTTTACATCTGTCGGCAGTTTTCTAAAATTGCTGAAAATTAAACTGTTACATATATGCACCGTTACTACAAATAAATGACTCAGTTTTATAAGATATGTTAAAAAACTCAACTGCGCTAAGTTTCCCGAAGTTAGTGAAGATATTTCAATAAGTGTGCCCTCGAATTTGGTCGTAATGCTGTTCGCAATCATAACAATCAACGCGGTGGTTTAACTGTCGTCATCTAACATAGGTTTGCAGAATACGCATTCGGAACGATTCTCAATAATCCAAGCGTGCCTTATTAATTGTTTATAGGAATTTTTCAAAATAAAAGACCAACTGCAAGTATTCCAAAGTTAATGAAACATGTAGAGGTAATCAAAATTAAAACATGTCCAGGTAACCAAAGTTACTAAAGATAAAATAGAAAAATTAAATTACACTGTAAAATGAAAATGCATTGTTATCCCAGCGAATTTCTTACAACAACCACATCCTAAATTGCAATTTATTATTCAAAATCAACGTAGATCATTTAAGATACTTAAAAATGTGGAAACTCACGCCTTGTCACTAACACATACATGTAATTTACTTAACGTAAAAAATGGAAGTGAGCTTATTGGTTGCCGGTATGTAAAATGAAATATTATAGGGAACATTCTTACAGTACGAACACTACACCAAAATCATAAATTTGTTGGTTATCACATTTCTGCACACAGTATTAAATCACTACCCTATCGAGTTCAAGCCATTTTGGACTACCAACAGCGCACTGTGGTAAAGGAGTTGCGCCGTTTCTTTGGTCGCATAAATTTCTATGGCAAATTTATTCTTACGGCAGCACATTTGCAGCTAATCCTCAACAAATCTCTGAAAAACAGCAAAAAGAATGATCAAACTCCGATCGAGTGGGATCCAATATCGAAAAATCAAAGATGGTCTTTAATAGTTCATCCCTGTTCAGACAGTTTCTTATAACTCACTGGTTACGCTTCTGACACTGCGACAGGTGCAGAGACTGAGCAATGTACAGACTATACGTGGGAATCTATTAGTTTTTTTCTAACACAAGTTTTATTGCCGCTTCATAAAGTACAATTGAATTAAAAACATGGTTCAAAACCAGTCTCTTACTAAAATTAGGTCTTCTAACATCTGACATTTTTCCTTGGGTTGTTACTTTACGTTTGACCTTCTTTGCGATATATTTAAATGCTCTCTCGAGTTTTTAGTGCCGTCCAGGTTAATCCCCAGGTAGCATAGTTTTGTACCTACATAATTAAGTCTTCACTGATTTTAACCAATATTCTCTCCTTTTTCCTTTGTCTCTTTAATACTATTAAATACCATTTTTTTGGGGCTATTGCTAGGCCGTTTTTTTCGCATCCAGTACGTTATTCTTTGTAACGCCGCGTTTCTCCTAGTGTTTATGCTTATAGTTTTTTTTTGCTCTTTGAACTGTCAGCGCTAGATCGTCGGCGTAGGCCGTCAGAGTCGAGTCGCTTGTATTACCACTTTTCTGTTATCTTCTATAATTATTTTTCTGTCAATTAAATTACCAATAATTTTCCGATATACTGATATGCATTTCTTCTTACCCACGCCAGGGGAGCCGTGTTGAAGCCATTTTTTACGTCGATCGTAATTATGGTCAGCCGTTTTTCCTCAGTTTTTCGTTATCCCGTTAATTTTTCTTACTGCTTCTACGGTTGATCTTCTATTACGAAAGCCATACAGCCTTGGTGACGCATCTCCCTTATCCTTCAGTTCAGATAAAATTATTATCGATTTAAATGCCTTTTCTCTTGTGTCTATTAGGCCTGTACTCTTTGCCATTCTTGATCCTTCCCGGGCTTGGGAATCAAGACGACTTTGGCAGTCTTTCTTTTCTTTGGAAAGTTTAGCATATCCAGTTGCTCCTCGAAGATTTTACGTATTAGATTCGGGTACTGTTTATACAACATTTCCCATGCCTTTCTAGGCATTCCATCTGGCTCAGGAGCTTTTTTTCTTTAATTGTTCTTATGGCACACTCTACATCTTTTTCGATTATCTCATACTTCCCGCTTGTGTCCGCAAAGTACTTGTTACCTCCGACACTATGGGTAATGCTATACTTTCTTTCCTCATCAAGGTCTACTGGCGTATGTTTTTAAAATTTTTCCATTACTATTTCGTATCCTTTGCCCCAAGGATCATTTTCCAACTTGTCGCAGACTTATCTCAACTTATCTTGTTTGAGTTCATTAATTAGTCTTTTTAATCTGCAAATTTATACTTCTTATTTAGATTGTCAGATATTTTGCCTTCGTTTGCTTTAGAACCTTTTAGTTTAATGTATTTTCTTCTAATTTTACTACTAATATAGCTAGTTTAAATTGCTTACCATACTCCGTTCTAAGATATCGGCATTGCACCTCTGTACCATTTTAATTACTTTGCCTATGTTAAGGTTGTTAAGCGTATGGTTGAGGTTAATCCGTGTCATAAGCTGAAATTTTCTTGTTGCTTTCTTCTTTGGTTTTCTCTCCTTTTGGCCTAGGCTAGGCTCAAGCTTTCCCAAATAGTTCACAATAACAACTACCGACGCTGTGCTCTCCTTTATCGCTTAGTGTACATATTGGCCTCTGCAGTTCTCTTTACTGTGATCATACGACCAGCATTGTTATGCATCTTTCCAGCAGTACTCTCCTTTCTACACTACATTGCACCAAATTTATTCTTAGTTTCCCTTCTTTTAGTAGTTTTTTTGCACCCACTCTGCCCAGTATGACTGCTAGAGTATTATTTGCATTGGATCTATTTTTGCTGATTTTAGATCCATCTAAGCATTCTGAAGTCAATTCCTCTTTTCTTACGTTTCCGTTTCTTTATTTTGGCTTATCTTCCTTATGTATACATTTTGCACTTCTGTTTGTATTGTTTGCTTTATTTCAGTTAGCTCTTCTGCCGTTTTTTCGTTGTTATTAGTAGTTTTTCGTCTTTAGTGCTCCTCGCCTCCAATATGGCTTTTTCTGTACCTATGCTTCTTACCTATCGCTTCCTTAACGTTTCTCAATCTCTGCTTATATTGTTTTCATTTTGAATCTACTAACAGAGTATACGTCTGTCTTACTATCTTCTATATTTCTGTTTGTCTGTCTTTCCGTGCTTCTCTCTTTTGCTACATGTATATCGCGGCTATTAGATCATATTTACTTAGGGAACATTCAACCATTCTGTTAAATTTTTCTGTCGCTATCATTTCAGGCACGTGCATGAACGCTTCTTTTCTGTTCTTTTCTACGTATTCTTGCTTCACCCGTTGTAATGCATGTTCTTCGACATTTATGTTGGTTATGTATTTATCTTTTATGAGGGTAACGCCGTCTTTTTTGTATTTCGTTGTTATTGTCATGCATCCGATGCCTTCATCTATTACTGCTATATCCGGATACATTTTGAAAAATTTTCTGTATTCCGTTTTCCATTACTTCGTCATTTTTATTGACACGTTCGCATCTGAGTTTCCTTATATGATTTCTGTTTTCTCGTACGTATCATTACTCCAGTTCTTATCGGCAATTAATTCAAAGTCACTGAAACAATCGGTTTGATCCATTTCGTCTCTTTGCCGTTGTCTTGACCTACCTACAAAAGAATGTTACATACTGATTTTTAATTTTATAATTTACTGTTATTTAAGTTTTGTTTTACCTACCTGGGCTAATAGATAAGTAACACCAACATTGCCTCTTTGCACGAAATACGTTTAAACTTGGTTTTTTAGTCGAAATTGGAGTTACATACCAACTAAACTGACGCAGAAAACGTAAAGTTTTGATTAGTATTAATAGGGGCCATCTTGAATTATAGCGTTAGCTAAGGTTGAGTCGTATCTTATTCGTAATTCGTGTTAGCTAGGTTACGGTGTGAAAATAATGCCGTTTTTTTAACGTTAATTCCACGCAAAGTCGTTCTAAAGTGACTGTAAGGTAACAAGAATTATGTTTATTTAACGTCATTGGTCATTTCTGGTTGCATGGGGAGGTTTGTAGTTAGAACTGCATTAGGTAAAATACCGATTTATGAATATTTGAGAACCATCATCAGTATAAGCTTCCCAAAACGACAGTGTTTTTGACAAGAAATCAGCGCATAATAGCAACTGCCATTAGAAAGATGGGACTTTAAGAAGGAACGCCAGTTGATTGTTTGGCTCTTTGACTATAATACATCAGGAAAAGGCGTTACCAATTTTCTAACAGAAGTTTTTGGGCCTTTTAAATTGAATCAAATTTCGTTCTTTTGAGCAGTTTATCCCGTTTGTTTGGTTCTGTTCGACACGTTTGAGTTTCAATGATTGCGTTGATCGTATTTACTGCTAACAGGCGTTCTTTGACCTCCAAGTTTGAGGCACTTAACAAATCTTTAATTTAAAAATATTACTTATTGGAATGGTGGCAATTTTTAGTAGATTGAAAAATACACGATTAAGAGTAGGTAGTCTTAAAGTTTACGAGTTCAAACGATCGAAAATTGTTGCTCAGTAAAATAAAAATAAAAGTTTTTTAAAGCAGACGATGAATTTAAGAAAATTTATACACAGCCAAAATCTAAAATTGGAGGTTGGAATGATGTA
The DNA here is from genome assembly GCA_035610365.1 of Aquatica leii. Lineage (NCBI taxonomy): Eukaryota > Metazoa > Arthropoda > Insecta > Coleoptera > Lampyridae > Aquatica > Aquatica leii. The sequence continues at coordinate 120,150 of JARPUR010000009.1, read as the reverse complement.
ATATGCAGCACCGAATTCGTTGGTTATTTTGTACACACACATAGTAGACCCATGTGTGTGTGAATTGACGGTGGGGATCCGCTTATTCTCGTTGTCTGTCGGTTCGGATTAGAACTATCGTAGCCGTCTATGTAGAACTTTTGTTGTGTACTTGCAACAGTTATGTTTATAGTGTTATTTATACACGAAGTCGTACTCGACTCGTTTTAAAACCGTCGAGTGTATCGGACAAACGCCATTAGAAAAAAATTTTAAAAATGTTGCTCGCTTCCGTTAACTTTATAATTACGTTTCAATTCGGCGAATGAAAAAAAATTAATTAAACCGACGAAAATGTCTGCGTTAAAAGATTGTCAGTATGGAGGATGGAGTTGCGAAGACACGACTTACGTTTTTCAAAATTTTATCTTTGGTATTTTGAGTAGTGCATGAAAAAAGAATAAACAATTTTGAATTCGCGATGGATAGTGTATTAATGACGTCACCTGGTAACAGTACCCGTATTAAATCACGTTTGCGTAATGCAACTTCAAGTTTTTTGGTGCGAAATTCGAAAAATCGTCATGTAAATAAAAACATAATAAATAATAAAAATAATCGTTTGGGTAACATTAAACACAACGGAAACCTCAGACAAGCTAATAACTACAATCGTAACATAAACGGAAACCACAAAAGTAGCAATTGCGTGAACAATAATGGAAACACCACCAGCTCCACCAGCAACAACCACCAAAACAACACGTACAAAGGAACGTTCGCAAGGTATTGTTTTGTTTTTAATTGCGTTATATAATAATTATTTACGCTTTTTAGACGTAAGTGCTTTAAATAATTTTGAGGTCACGTCGATATTATTTAAATAAGGCGATAATGTATAGTGTGTATTTAATGATATATACAACGTGTTGCAAAAATTTTTAAAGATCTCGTATAGATGACTTACATTTTTACTTTGTTTGTAACAAGGTAATTTGTCACTCGTCATGTTAATATTCAAAGCAAACGCTTATTGCTCACACTCTACGCAAAAGGTCAAAGAGCCCAAAATAATCAGAAGGTTTCTTAATCTTATTAAATGAGTAATTACGAGTAAATAGAAATTATTCTATGTTTGTTGATTGATTAATTTATCGTAAATCCAAAGACATCTAAACCAACTAAATTGAACAATTCCTTTCAGACACAATTGTGGGATTTTTTTACCAAATTACCAACATGCAAACTCTTTTACCCTAAAAATGAATGCTTGTATGATATGATTTCTATAAGATCGAGTAAGCTACGACTGTAGTGTCTAGTGTCTCCATACAAAACTACAAGGTGTGTCGGAATACAAAAAGCAGTTGTTTTTCAAAATTGATTGTGTCCTAGCACCATTTTGTTGAAATATTTATATGCCATTCAATTCGCTGACCATTGACAGCAAGTGTTCGTTTCAATTACGTTAGATCGAATTTTTGGGTTCTGGGCATTTTATGTACAAGCAACAAAACTTGCTAATACGGAAAATTTAACCTTTTTACCTAATTTTGGGACGTCTTATATATTTATTTGTTATGCAAAACTGTATTTTTCAATTTGAACAATTCAAGGTTTGAAATGATACGTGTATCCAATGAAAATTGGTTTTGCCAAGTTTTTTGTTATTCTATTTTTATTAGCATGCGATAAACAGGCCTTCTGTCGCTTTTAAAATTGTTTATAAAAAGTAAAACGCATATTTTAGCTAACCTTTGTTTAACTTGGGGGGTGGCGAGCACATTTTTTCTTGTAGGTACTGAGCTATAAAAGAAATACTTTTGATGTGGATTATTTTTTTATCTTTCAAAGTTTCTCTATAGTGTCGGGCGTGTCATGTTCTAGTATTTGTGTTTTTACATTAATTTTATACGTAACGTTTGAAACAATCAAAAATTCAAAGTTTTGTTACGGTAAAACCGTAGGCGGTAGCTCAGAGCCTAGGAGAGTAAATGGTTGGTTATAATTGATAAGATTCAGCTTGATCTTCGATGTGCTGATTATAATGTAACTAAAAAAGCGCCAAAACGGGAGAAATATACACTACAGATTCCCGTTTACAGCTGACAAACACTGAAGGTAAACAAGTCGAACAACACAAGTATAACAACGAATATATTTGTTTCAGCGATAGTATAAAAGAATAAAATAAGAAATATATAACAATTAAGGATTTGTCAACAAATCAGTGAAGGACTCTTAAATTAGGCAACACCTCGTACGCCTAAAGAACAATTGGCTTTAAGTTATATTTAATAATTTAACATTGGTGAATATAACAAAAACTGTCAATTATCACGAGCTAATGGTGGTGGCATAAATAGTGAAACAAAGCGCGCCGTTTAACTTGTATCCGTTAGTCGTGGTAACAAGCGTAATATGCAGTTGAATCTTGCGTGCATACGACTAACTTCAAAGCAAATAATTACGTATAAGAAGCAGGATACTTACGTTAGCGTTCTGAATATGCGATTAGCTAATGACACATCTAACACAAATGTCCTAAAATTTCTGCAAATTAAACTGATACATATAGACACAGTTACCACAAATAAGTTGCATACAATTCATTAAAAGCGAAGTGCGCTAAATTTTCCGAAGTCAATTAAAAGGTGTCTCTACAGATGTGCCCTTCATTTCATCGTAATACTTTACAAAGTAACAGCACTTTAAACTGTGGCGTCGATTTCCCCATTTAACGCAGATTGATAGAATATGCATCTGGTACAGCTCTTATATTCCGTGCATGACTTATTAGTTTGTCATAGGAATTTTTCAATGTAAAGGAACATGTGTGGGTGACCATAATTGCTATGATAACAAAGGGAAATCAAATCGCATTGTAAAATGAATATGTATTCTAACCCCAGCGAATTTCTCAAACAATACAAACCCGCAATTTATTTACTCAACACCAGCATGTATGATTTTAGATACTTAAGATGTAGAAACCCCTGGGCATGGCGTTAACACAAGTGTTATTTGCTTAACGTTCAAACCCGAAATATGATCAGTAACCTCCAGTGCATAAATGACAGTATAACTGGGCGAAATTCATACGGCGCAAAAATTACACCAAAATGTTTTTAACATAACAGTTTTTTCAAATTTAAAGTCATTGCAAAGGGTCTCGTGAAAGCTCATTTGTCACAATGAGATGGGATCGTGCCAATGCACAATGACCAATACAGATGACGTTTTTGAAATAAGGCTTGCTAAAATGAAATCAGAATTCGCGCAATGCCTGTCCAGCGTAATTAAAGAAGTCCTGAAATCCAACGAAGAAAAATCTTGGTGGGTATTTCCATATGCTACACTTTGCGCTAAAAAAACTAGATACATTGAACAATTTAACCAAGTAGACAAAGAATTAAATAAAACTGGAACGAGCAACAAAACACGAGTTTGTTAATGGATTTGCAAAAACTTTGCTTAACTTAGACATGCATTGACCCAAAACAAAGGTACAAGAAAGTTGATCAAAAACTCAGAGGTAGATACTGTAGGTGTCTTGCGTCTTCTCATTTCTGATGACACCGTTAATGATCAAAACACATACGTCTTTACTTAAAAATCATCCAGATCGTCCCATTCCATTCCATTTGCCTGATCCAGGTGATAGTCTAATTTTATGGAATATAACTATGGGTTTGGATCGTGTCATTGTTTTAACTTGTGAACCAAGCCAGATTCTAAACTCTAAAAAGGTAAGAAAGAAAACGATGTACTTGAAAACGCAAACGACAAGCTAACAAAGAGCCACTACAGAGTTCTAGACTATAGATGTGTCCGTATGTAAAGAAGTATCGTCGCGGTTGGTTCGGCGCGACTCTGATTGGGTTATGGTGAAAAAGGGGCGTGTTTTTTGGAGTAATATACGGGAACCAAAGAGAGGTTAGTTCGAAACCATGGTCACGGTAAAGTTATTGGGGTGTTTAATGATTTCTATGCTCTTTTGGATTGAAATTTTGCAATCACCGAAACGTTATCAACATCTGTAATAAAACCGCAGACATATTTAATTTCCTTATACAATGGTCATGTTCTGAAATGCGCGCAATGACGAAACGGCCGGTTTTACCAATGTAGACTAAACCACACGAACAAGGAATTTGGTATACACGCTGAAATGAAAGTGTAGAAAATTTGGGAGAAGGAAGAATCTTAGAGATTTTGCCAGCAAGGAGACCCGCTTAGTCCTGCATTGTTTTGTTTAACAATTAATTTTATTCAAACTATTGACACATCTTTTAATATATGGTTCCTTGATAGACCGATGTATTGGTGGAAATCCTAGCGAAGTATTGGAGGTCTTCGAATTTGGAGAAAAAATTGGTTTAAAATGAAATTTTCAAAATGTAAACTTCTATTTTTAGGACAAAATACATTTGATTCAGACTCAATATTACAAAAATTTGAACAAGAGCGCCAGGTATAAAAATGTTTTCTTTTACTGATGCAACGCTACATGGTTTTCCATTAAATGAAGAATCAGCTAGAAAGGTTTTGCAAGAAAAGACTGTTAGATTGAGGATATTGGCTGATAGTTTTTGCTAAAAGTGTCTACATTAATTCCTCGTCTAATTTACTTTCTTTACTTTGCGCAGCCCGTTTTTACAGTGTCTTCTAGAACAAGCCAGTTCTATTTCGGCTTCAACTTGGGTACATTAGCTACTATGGCAGATAAAATCCTAGAAAGTTACCCGTCCGTCACACATTTTTTCAGCGCAATTACATTTACTAAACCACAAGAACGTAGAAATCGAGGCAGGGTTGAATTCAGCGTTTTGAGAAATGCTGGTGGCACTACAAGTTTTGAACAAAATCTACCAAATGCGTTAGACCGTGTAATTTCAACAGGGAGCAGGAAAACGATCAGCCGAAGGGCTGACGGCGGCCAACGTTCACGCCACTTATTTGTCACGGATATTTTAACACAATATTTAGTGGATTCAAGAGTTGAAACTTTAGTAGGTGTATAGAAGATTTTTTGGTTCCGTCTTTGTGCTTAATTCGACCGTATGCCGATTTATTAGCCAAATATTCAAGTCTACTACATCCTAGTAGGTACATCATTTAAAACACCCAATCACGATATTACTAATTAAAGTTGCAAGCTGCAATTTCATGAAATGATTAATCTCAGAATTTGTCGACCGTCGAGCAGCTCTTGGGTCAGTCCACTGTTACATGCAAAAACTGTTAAGACGAAAATTACTTGAACGAAACGGGGTTTTTACTCGGTGCTCAGCGGTAAGGGGTGGATTCGCTTAGAATAGAAATTCGTGACAATTTCAGAAATGTCAAAATCAGTGTGGACGCCAATCAAGGACACGATGAAATTAGCTTCTAAATCATTAATCACTCAGAAGTCAATCAGGTTGATTACAACCCTTAATGAATCTACCTTTAGAGTTGTAACGTCACAAATATGAAATTATAACACAAAATCAACGCGCACACGGTGTGATTTGGGTCGTTTGGTTTTTTCGAGTTTGTGCGCTTAGTTTTGGCCTTAGAAATGGAGCTGTCATTTTACCGTTTCACGCACCAAATTCTTTAAGTTAATGTCATGACACCGCCCTTGGAAAGGAAGTTAATTTATGAAACTTTATATGCATAGGTACTTTTGCCCCAACGTGTATTGGAGGTCGGAATTTGCTGTTAAAGACAAAAAATTCAGAAATACATATTATGATCTTCAAGATCACCATCAGTTAGTCCTTATTGGTTTAGAAACATCTTGTGTTTATGGCAAAAAAAGGATTTTCATACATTCTGGAAGTTGGGAACATTGTTTCGAAAGCAACAGGCCACAAGAGATCAGTGTATTCCAAAGCATAGTGGAATTATCGCTGGATGAAATATTTTATCTATAAGATGTAAGTTGTTTTAAATAAATAAGAAAGTTGATCGGAAAAAAGTTAATATTTTCTGGGAAAAAATGTATTATCAAGAGTAGTCAAGTCAAAACTACTCATTTTACCGATTGTATCCGTTAGATCTGAATTCGAAACTGATAAAAAAACTCTAAGAAATAGTCGAAACTAAAGTTAACTTAGAAGAATACTAATAATTAAAAAATTAATAAAAAAAAAAGTATAAATCGAAATTGAAAGTATCGTAGCATTTTCAGATGAAAAATTAATTTTTTTTTGTATCGAGGTGAACTTTTGAACCATCACGATTCCAGTAAAACCATTCACTATGAATCAATTATATCTGAGCGATGATTAATGAAGTGTCATGAATGTTTGACGAACAAATTAGTTTTTTTGGTTTTGAGAATTAATGCACGCGGTAATTTCCAAGACGGTAATTAAATAATATTGTGCCAACCGAACGGAAAAGGATAATTTTGCACTAACTATTTTTACCTCTCCAGAAGTTGAATTTAAAACGGTCGTACGATGTTAATTTTTTTAACATGAGATCATATCCTGGATAAGGTTGTTCATTGCGTGAGACTCAATAAATGTATAATTATCTCTGTTTTTCTTGATAATATCGTGACAATAGTTTTTATGGACCAAATCACGGGCTGGTGTAATTACATTAACCAAAACTTGAAGATTTAATGCAACTTTTTCTTGGTATTATTTAATTCTGTGCATGACATCATGTGGTTTTGCAATAGTCTAACGTTTTTTACCTACAAAAAGCTTTTGTCGAGCATACGCGTGTAGTTAAACAACGTAACCGTGTCTTAACGTATTTGGTAACGGTTATGTAGAACTTGAATTACGTTAAGTAGCGTGGAAAACTATTTTACGTAATATGCATTGTAAATTGTGTCTTTTGTTTAAACAAATAAAAATATACGCATTAAGTAGGACGAAAGTAAATAACCAACACCCTTTCCAAACCTTTTATAACGTTACACACGTAGGTAAATTCGGGCCTACGCAAATATTTATACACACGGTTTTAAAGGAAAACCTGTTTTCCTACTACTACAACTTCTACTAATGATAATTTTTTTTTGACGTTTATGTTTAGAAAATAACTCGATGAATTTAAGTATTAAATCTGACCTAAGACATCACCATCCAACTTTTAACCTTTGGCATCATCGTCGGGGTCATGCTAACATTAGAGTCGTTTTAAATGAGTTCAATGAAAATGTGTGCCGGAACGGTTTTTTTAATTACGGTTTTAAATTTAGTCTCCTACTTATAACAAGACTCTTCGTTTCTTTTACTTTTTCCAATTGTTACCTACTGAAATTGTTCATTTTTTCTTTTCTTTGTAGAATTCGGATACTGTCAGGATTTTTTTGCCAATATTTTATTATTGTGTAGTTTTGGCTGTCAAAACAATTCATCTAAAATAGTTTAGTTTCTTATTACAGTTTTTTATTCTGGATAATTTTAGTGTGGTATTAAGCCGAGCTTTTATAACACGTGACCGTGGAGATTTTCAGAGCCTGTAATAAAGTTTTTTTATTATCTAGAATGAAAAACTGTAATCCGAAAATAACCCGTGAAAACCTAAATTCTACTGTAGTGTAGTTTTTGTTTTTTTGCAGACAAATTTCTTTGTTTTTGCATTATCTAGTTTTTTTCCATATTGCTTTTGGATTTTCTTTGATATTGACTATTTCCATTATTGCACGTTTATCCTTTCTGGCATTTCTAATTTTATTTCCATATTCAGATTCTTTGTGGCTTCTTGTTTGTGGGTCCCTTTCAATTTTATTCATTGCACATTTCATCTAAATATTGAACTCGTGCCATAGCAGTAATTTGGATTAAAGCGACTTCCGGCTTGTACCGCGTAGTAACGGAACACCCAGGCTTTTTAGGGTTGGCCTAGTTTCTCCTTGTGACCCAAAAAAGAAGTTTTTTTACTCTAGCTTCAATTGAGCGTCCTGTCTGTTCTATATAACTTGATTGACAGGAACAACGAATTTTGTAAACACTGCCTGTTTTTAGGTTCGTTTGCAGATCTAATTAAATAACTTTGGTCATGAAAACTTTTAGATTGGCTGCTCTCTTTAATCAATTGGGTTTTTTGTGACGTCATATCCTTCTGTAAAATTTTGTTCTCTGTATAGGTTTTTTTCTGCATTGAATAATGGTAGATTTACTATTTAAATATCTGTAACAGCGAAGGCATCTACGACCGGAGTCGATACTAAAATAAGAACTTGGATCATAAGCGATTTCCGGCTTAGACCGCGTAATAACGAAACACCATACTTTTGAGGGTTGCAAGACATTGCCGCTTGCATACTTAAAGCGGCAATTGCCACTGTTAGAAAAGCATTAGTGACGGTGCTTGATATTTGCGATAAGCATGGACTTTCGCTTATCACATGGCTGACTTGGTCAGGAGAAAGTGTTGGTGTTTTTATCTTAAAGGTTGATATTTTTTTAGAGGGTGTAATACAGGTAGCCAAGATTTACTGAGTTTTGGACGGTCTTCTTGGTTCATGTTACATGGCTGTTCTATTTCTACAGTTTCGAGGATTAGTCTAGGACAGTAAAAGGAGTTGTGGTCAGCACTTGTGTTTCATCAAAGTTTCGTGTGGGTCCTTCGTTCCACGCATTTTCGGCAATTGCTTATTTTGTTACTCTGCAGTGTTTGTACTCAGCTATATGTTTTTCCACTCTTAACTTTGATTGAGCGTCCTGTGTGTCCTGTATAGCTTTATCCACAGGAATAAGGAGTTTTGTAGACACCACATGTTTTCAGGTCTTTTTGCAGATCTACACCAATAAGTTTGGTCGTGAAAACTTTTGAATTGGCTGCTCTCTCCAATCCTCTTTGGGTTTTTATTGGCCTGAAATCTAATCGATTGTATGTTAAACAGTTGTCTTCTGTACTGGACGATGGTGAGATTTGGTTTTTAAACATCTGTAATAGCGAAGGGTTCCACGACCGGACTCGATACTAAGATAAGAACGTCTTCAGGGTTTGGACCGTGTCAATGTTGTAAACGAAGTTGCCAGCTATAGGCTCTTTTACAACATTGACACAGCATTTCTCTTTGCTCTTACTTTAGTCAGCAATGCTTTTCTTTAATTTTTTTTTCATCTTTAATTTTATTCATTGCACGTTTTTCATTTATTTGATGAACTGACGTTTTGCAAGACATTCTAGCTTGCGTCTTTAAAGCGCCAACTGTCACTGTTGGAAAAATCATTAGTGAGAGTACTTGATATCATTTGCAATAAGCGCGGTAATGTACAGACTTTCACTTATCGCATGGCTGACTTCGTCGAGAGTAAGTGTTGATGTTGCCAAGGTTCACTGAGTTTTAGACTATCTTACCGGTTCATGTTACATGGTTGTTTTTCTATTGGACAGCTCACGGATTGGCTTAGGAAAGTAAGAGGAGTTGTGGGCAACACTTCTGTTTCATCAAAGTTTAGTGTATGCCTCTGCTTCCACACACGTTCGGTCACTGCCGATTTTGTTACTCTGCAGTCTGTGCAGGCAGTTGTACCTTTTTCACTCTTAACTTTAATTGAGCGTCCTCTGTTTTGTATAATTTCATTCACAGGAATAAGCAATTTTGTAGACACCACCTGTTTTCAGGGCCTTTTGCCGATTTAAAACAAAAACTTTGGTCGTGAAAACCTTTGGATTTGTTGCTTTTTTCAATCCTCTTTGGATTTCATTCGATTGTAAGGACATCAACAGTGTTTCTTTTTTCTTTTATAGATTTTTGTTTTCTGTATAGTTGTTTTGCCAAAGTATGTTAAACAGTTGTCTTCTATACATGATGATGGTGAGATTTGTTATTTCAATATCTATAATAGTGAAGGGTTCTCATCTTAAATTTTATTCATTGCACGATTTTGATCTAATTGATGAACTTTTGCCATAACAATAACTTGGATTATAAGCGGCGTCCGGATTATATCACAGGGAACACACAGAGTTTTTAGAGTTGTTTTTAATTTTTCTTTGTGATCCAAAACAAAAACTTAAACTTGGCTTTTGTCGTTTGTGAATCTAAACAAACTGATGTTTTGCAAAACATTCGCTTTCATCATCAAAGCGCCAAATTGCAACTTGGAAAAAGCGTTAGTTGATGAGCTTTTGTCAGTAACTTAGATTATAAGCGATTTCTGGCTTAGAACGCGTCATAACGGAACACCCAGACTTTTTAGAGTTGGTCTTAGTTTCTTCTTGTGGCTCAAAACAAGAGGTTGAACTTGTCTTTTGTCGTTTCTGAACCTAAAAAAACTAACATTTTGCAAGACATTGCAGCTTACAGAAAAAAAGGATTAGTGACGGCACTTGGTATCTTTTGCGATAAGCGTGGTGATGTACGGACTCTCACTGATTTTGTTACTCTGTGGTGTTTGCAGTCAGCTATATGCTTTTTCATTCTAACTTTAAATGAGCATCCTGTCTGTTTTGTATAGCTTGATCTACAGAAATAAGGGCACCACCTGTTTTTAGGTAGTCAAATCTAAACTAACTTTGGTGGTGAAAATTCTCTAATCTTCTTTGGATTTGTTTGACCTCTATTCGATTGTAGGAACTCCAACAGTGTTTCTTTCTTCCTATGGTAGATTTTTGTTCTCTGACAGTCGTATAGTTTTTCTGTTAAAGCGTGTAAAAGAGTTGTTTTCTGTACTGGATGATGGCGAAATTTGCTATTGAAATATTTATAATAGCGAAGGCTTCCCTAGCCGAAGGTGATAATAAGATAAGAACGTCCGTCGTGTTCGAACCGTGTCAATGTTGTAACTGAAGTTGCTAGGTTAGTTACAACATTGACACTGTCTAAATCCGGAAGGCGTTCTTATCTTAGTATTCAGGTATCTGTTAGGGTGCGTTTTTGTGTATACAGAATGCCATAATTTTGAGTTTTTAGTTTTTGTCACTAGTACGTCTAAAAAGGCTCAGTTTTAAAATGCTTCATGCAGATATAGACTATAATTGAAAAGAGAGCTATGAACCCATGACCGTTCCTTCTACTCGTTCAAATAGATTGTCATAACTGAAATAGTTTTTTCTTTGGGTAGAAACAACGCTTTGTCGATAGGGATTTTAGTAGAGATACACCATCACTGTATTTCTTATCAACTCTTTCTTTGCTTATCTGGGTCATCAAAAACTTATTCATTATAGAAGTTATCACAAAACAAGGTTTAATTGTCAGAAATCCGGTTGTCACAAATTCAAGGTCTGCTCAAGAAACATATAAAAACTGTCACGACCAAAGATACTTTAAAGAATTCATTTATACCTCGAAAAGGTAAACAAGGAGCCTTGGTGGTGTATACAAAATTCTTTGTTTCTGTGGGTCAAGCTATATAGGACAGACAATATTATTTTTAAGGCTTTCGCGGCTATGATTTTTTAACAAACAAATACTTTCGGGTTTTGACCCGCGTTATATATTCACACTTTTCACGAAATTTATAAAACTTAGAAAGCATACAAAATTTTCAATATTTGACGTTTCGGCAGTCATGTCGCTGTCATCTTCAGAAAAACTGAAACTGAATGTATAGGCTTGTCCAGATCAAATACTTACTCCCGGCAATGACGAAAGAAAAAAAGATTGTTTCATGCGTGTTTTAGATCGTTGCGAATAATTCAGAACTGCAATATTCGTTTTTGTTTGAGTAAGAGCTTAGGTTTTATGGAAGTTTTCGATAGAAGGGTTTTTTTCGCGTAGACCCGTTTGGGCTAAGAGTGCTCATGTCATAGGAGTCATAGAACGCTGTTTTTGCCAATCGTTGGACGTCTTGGCGATGACTGATGTAAATTTTTCCATGTGAGACGTCTTTCTAGAATGACGGCAAGTTTCATAATTACGGTTTTTCTACGGGATGTGTCAAGTTCGGTTCACGTTCTGAACTCAGAAAAAATGCTTAGGGTGATTTGGCTGCTTGCTCAAGTTTGTTACATATCAAAAAGGCATATAATTTCACAGTATTTATGTTCTAGTAATTAAAAAATAGAACTAAAAAGATATTCTTTGGTTCTAATAGTTAAAATGACTAAACGAAAGTAGATGCATTAAACAATATTAATATGTAATTTTAATAGGGTTTTTAGTTGTTAATTATGAGGTTACTTTCTAAAGGAGAAAGGTAGGATCTGCTGAAATTATTGTAAAAAAAATATTTTTCTAATAAAATTGTATTATAGAAACAGACGAATGGGGTTAACCTCCTACTGTAAACCGAAATTGTTCCAAAACAATGTTTTAAGCACATAAAAAACAAGATAAGATTGCGGTTGTTATCAATCGTGACACAAGTAAATAAGAGTTCTTCGAAAATGGCGCATATTTCCAATAAATCGTGCTCGCTCGTCAAGTTTTTTTCTAAGTATGCGCGATTAATAGAAATAACGTCGATAAAAATGTTTTTTAAATGGCGCTCCGTAAAGAGAAAAGGACAGCGATGGTCGCGGCCCCGAAGCAAAGTCAGTGTTTGCCGAATGACATCATCGATATTTATATACAAGCAGTTGTACGCGTATCTATAATTAGCTTTACGAAAGGTATTATGTACCTACACGACCATCATATTTAAACTTTCTATTTACTGCTCCATTTTACATTTGACAAGTACAATTTTATGTAACCTTTGGGGGAAAAAAACGGCCCGTATCGTATTGAACAAGTTTTTGTTACGCTTGTTGCATTATTTATTATTGTAACTAAGTAGGCGGCGGAACTATGTATTTTGACACATTGTCAGTTTGATTATTTATGATTTGTTTTCCAATTCATGTGTTTATGTATTATTACGTTGTCAAGTTCCCTTCTGTAGTAGTTGCTGTCGTCTTTTCTTTTAGATTTAATTCAAGAAAAAGTAGGCATTAATCGGTAACTAATTTTTAGACGGAAATATTATTACAGCCAGAGTTTGGGTATATTATAGAACTACAGACTGAGTATCAACGATTGCCTTGTAACAAACGCGTTTTTATTTAGTTTTTGTTTATCTTACATTCAATATCATCACAGTATCTTTGAATAATACTTGAGGTGTAAGGTCGATGATAGAGCAATACTTCTAAATTATTTTATAAATTATCTAGTTTAAAGTAATTCCATCAGTTGCCATCATGAAATTCTTTGATTTGATTTGATTGTAACCAATATATGATATATTGCAGAAAACTTGAATTCCTCTTACTATGGCCGGTCTTTCTGCTTACCTAATCGTCTAATTGGTTGAGTTCGGAATCGTTCACTGTCGTTCGTTTTATATAACAATTTTACAAATATTCTATTAAATGGTGGCATTGCATCAATATCTGTTTGGTCACAAAATTCTCACGTTATACTGCTGTGCATTTGAACGGTTTTAAGCCTGTTCACTTTTTTCTTTGACAAGTTCTAGTTTATTTGGATGCAAAAAGTATAATGTACAAGAGGTTTTATTTATACTAAGATTTGAATATCTTCCGGATTTGGGCCGTGTTATTGTTGTAACCGAAATTGCGAACGTTCAGCAACTGTAGACTTAGAAATATTCCCAACCATTATATTCTGAAATACGTGTGATGACGGAACCACCGGTTTCACTAACACTAACAAGGAGTTTTGTACACACTTTGAATTGAAAGGGTCGAAATTTTGCCTGTAAGAGAAGGTAGAATCAGAGATTTTGTCTGCCGAGTTAAATATGGGTTTAATACCACAAAGGTTCTAGTAAGATGACGGAGTTTCGAGTCAAGATTTTCAAGTTGGCAAATAGAAAAAGCGCGATTAACTAAAGATTCAATAACAGAACGTTTCTGTGCTAGATGATGTTGAGACGAAGCATGAAGATATCTGTCTGTATGCGTTAGTTTGCGATAAACAGAATGGGTCAGAAGTCTGTCGAGTTTACGAGTCACAAGAACGTCGAGAAATGGGAGAAATTTGATATCTGGGTGTTGGTTGTTTAGATGATCAAAAACTTAGACAATTTGAGATGACCGTAAAAGCAAAAAGTAAACGTGTCATCAGCATACCTAAACCAGACTTTAGATTTTAATGTTGATAATTTCAAAGCAATTGTTTCCAAAGATTCCATGAAAGAGTAAGCTACAACAGACGATAGAGAACCGATAACATCACCAGAAACTTGTTTATCATCGCGAGACAGAGATTTTATGTGTAAATTAGCAAAGACTGTTGGATAAGAACTTGGTTAACTTGTAGGTAGGAGATTGGATAGTAACGATAGATCGAAGAGGTATACCTTGTTTGTGAAGTTTAGAAGGTTTGTATAGACGAGGTGATTTCGCATCTGAAGCAGACAGCTGATGTTTGGGTTAGAGGATTTGATAATTTGACTGACAAGTTAAAAGAGCTTAGGTTTCCTCTGAATAGCATAAATTGACAACCGTTATTAAGGAGTCAGTACTAGATGAAACTGGATTCTAATAATTGAAACTTCATGAACTTCAGTGTTTAGTCATAGAGTGGTATCAGACTGCTCGTATTTAATGGTGTCAAAGAGACTAAAGATGAAGAAAAAAAAATTCGTTCACATATCAACGGTCGACTAGCACGGTGTACAATGTTTTTAGAAGAGCGTGTCTGAATGTGGAACTTGATTTTGGGAAATTCAGGAATTATGTTGTGGTCACGATAAAAACTAAGAAAAGTTAAAGTGCACAAAAGTTTGACTAGTTTGTGGCGAAGTTTGGAAAATACGGAGATTACCGAAGGCTTCCACGGCCAGAATCTATACTAAGATGAGAATGTCTTCCGGGTTTGCACCGTGTTGTAACCAGAGTTGTCAAAGTTTCGTCCACTTTCGTAAGAGGATTTATCAAAGCGTGAGGGGAATTCAAACAAGCAACCGAAATCTAACTAAGTATTAATGCGGATAAATGTGAACATTGAGTATTTCTGAATTATTTCAACCTGCTAATGCAGTGACAATTCTGACACGTGTTTCTCGACAGATCACATAACCTGTCATTAGTGTCAATGTCAGTAGTTTTGTAGGTTGTTATGACTTAAGTTGTACGTGTTTTTACGGTTTTAGTTGTTTTTTCATGTTTTTTGCATCATGGATATTACGCTAAGGAAACGACAAAAGTGAGTTGGGGTGCCGTAAATAAGATAATTAAACAAAAAGGGGAAACTGGATCAGTTAAAGATCAGCCGAAGGGGAAATGTGGGAGAAAACGAAAGACAACTTCTTGAGATAAATCGTTGCTTTTGAGAAATACCAAATTGAACCCCAGAAAGACGCTATCTTCAGCAAGATTTAGAAAAGGCTGGAGTGAATATTCACGATTCAAATTTGCAGACGCTTTTAAGAGGGAGGTGTGCAGTACGACTAAAGAAACGGTTTTCTTGGTTTTTCTATCTTCCATCTGGGCTTACTCATTTCTTTTCCGGTTTTTTCTTCTATTCTTGAGCTTTGCCTGGTAAAGCGTTTTATCCTATGAAAAACATGATCTCCCTGGTGTATCAGCACACTTCATGCTATTTTGCTTCTATAGTTTAAAAAAAGCTAAGAACATGGTGCGAAGCTTGTCAGCTAGAAAACACTTGTAACGAGATGTGGTTACAATGCACTGCTGAAATCCCATGGGATGCAGGATGCAGCATGTGAAGTAGGCGATTCTGATTTAATGGATTCACGGAAATGGTCATCCACATACTTGATCGAGTTGCTCTTAATAACAGGTTTTGGGATAGTGACGCTGGTACTCTTTCATTTAATCACCAAATATCAAAAATGATTAATGATCTCAACGCTTATGAAACATTTAAGGCGGATTACACAAAGCAAATCAAAAATGTAGCAAATGATTATTTCTGAAATCGATTGTTACATCACCTTTAAACTTGGTTTCATTGGCTATGTCGTAATTGTTTTGAGAAATAATCAGTTGTTACATTTTTGATTTGCTTTGTGCAACCCGCCTTCAGAGTGTTAAGTGCAAAACTGCGATCAGAAATGCTAAAAGAGAATATATTGCCTTTGATCTTCAACTTAATTATCTTCTCAGACACTATGGCGCAATATTAGAAAGCATAGGTAACAGCAGTAGTCTTATTCGTCCTGCCGACTTAGAGGAACTAAATGAGTTCTTTTCTGGTCCTTCTAGCGACGATACCTTCAGTACTGATTGTTCTAATGTCATATTCTTGGGTAAGCAGTTGGTATCGGGATTCCTCTTTATATTGCTGTGGTTTCCAATTATTGTCCCTACCTGTCAGAGTTTTTTTTTTAAATTTGTTTTCAAGAGGTGGTTCTTGGTTCTTTTGTGCACCTCTGATTTATTACTTCCTCAGCAGTTATGGTTCGTAAATAAAGTCCAAAAGATTATTCTAAGGGGCTTTTTTTAACTCATCAGTTAGTTTTGGCTTGCCGAGAATCGTTGTGCGTTGCATTTGATATGCTTCGTATTTACATAGCAGATGCTGCGGAGTCTAATCGTCCTCCAAGCATCCGCGGCATAGAGGGCTACTTTGGAGTCCCATTTTATGCATATGTTTGTTAAGATCACAGTCCCTTGTTATTAGTCTCGTGAGTTTCCTTAACTTTCGTCGACTCATGCTTGATAGTGCAGTTTGAGTGTTTGATTGTGGCTTTGTAAGGAAGCGTTTTGTGTGCCTCATCCCCATAGTTTTATATGCTCCGCAGCTAGTTTGCTGCGAATTATTTGCTTTCCGGTCTCGTAGGCGATTCCGAAAACTGGTTCAGGTCCGATATATGTCCCTGTTGTGCCCTTTTTAGCTAGTCGGTAGCAGCAACTTCAGCTTAAAAAGCGGACTCATATTTATCCAAGATCAGCGAAATTTGATTTCCATTGTGCCTGTTTTCATATAATCCCGCACCGTTGCGATTTTTGACTCCATTTGTGTACCAGATATTTTCTTTACTCGCGTCCGGGTAGATGTTTTCTTGTCCACTCATATCGCGACGGTATTATTAGTTTAAATGTTCTTAAGATGTGATAATCTATCGTGAAATCGGATCTCATAGTTAAGATTGTTTCTTCACGCAGCACGTTGTATATACCCGGTTTGTTTTTTCCGGTAATTGACGTGTGTTCATTAATCTACAGCCTGTATGCTGCTTGTCTTGCTTCCATCATTACAACGAGGTGTAATGGTGGAAGTGAAAGTAGTGCTTCCATGGTTGCTGTGGGCGCGGTTCTCATTGCACCTGTTATCAGCAGACATGGAATTCTCTGTAATTTGGTTAGTTTTGCAGCCGATCTTTTCAGGTTGGTTTTCTCACCCCATACAAGTGCGCTGTATGTGATGATGGGTCTTGTTACCACAGTATATAACCATTTGGTCATTGTGGATTTCAATAACCATGTGTTTTCAAGATTAATTATTTTTCTTTTTGGTTGCCCGTTTGTTTGGTACCTCTAAGTTCTGGTGCTTGGGACCTTGAGTTAACGATGAACCCGGGAAGTGTTTTTGCAGTTGTTCTTGCAGAGTACCTTCAACCAAGTCTGTCAACTTTTCGCTTTCGCTCAGCAAAAAACCGATGTTTCCAGTGCTGTTTTTGCTCAAAGCTTTTTGGAGTCGAGAACTTGTAGGTTGGTTTTTTACGTCCCTACAGTACTGTCTCCATGAGTCTCTTTTTGCCTTTTCAATGGTATTGTTGTATGTTGTGAGGTTGGTTTTGTATTCATGTCAGTCTTCGCTTTTTTTGGCTGTATTAAATAGCCTTCTGGTGCGTGTCCTTGCTTTGTCAAGCTCCCTGTTCCACCAAGTTATCCTATTGGGGGTTCGTTTGACAGTTTTTGGGCAGCTTGCTTCAAATGCTGATTTTAATGAATTAAAAATACTGCCCGTCGTTAGTTGTAGCTCGTGCGTTGATCTTGCAACTGTGGGCAATCTCTGATTTGGCGTGCTAAAGTTTTGTTGAACAAATCCTAGTCGGTTTTTCTCGGGTTTCTGAATTCCATTACGAGTTCCCTCTCTGATTTAATGTTTAATAGAATGTATCTATGATCAGATAAAAAAGGTTTATCTGATACATGCCACATTTTTATTACTTTGCTCGTTTTAGGACTAGCAAGCGTAAGCTCAACTTCACTGCGCGACTCGGTTATAAACGTAGGCGCATCTCCGTTATTTATTATGTCTAAATTGCCCTTTGAAATAAATTCTAAAAATTTTTCACCTTTTGGATTTGTGTTTGTGCTCCCCCACAAGGTGTGGTGTGCATTAGCATTGCATCCAAAAATAAGCGGGTTGTTGGTCCTTCTGTTAATCGGCCTGTGGCTTTCCTATGGCGGCGGTGGTCTTGTCTGGTCGTAGGGTAGGTAACCGGATCTGATAATGACATTTTACAATAATGCATGTGCGAGGGTTGTACACAAGTTGGGTTGCAAGCAGTCATCTACTTGGACCGTTTAAACTTTTATTGTTCCCTTGTGGATCCATGGAAGATCTTGGAGATAAATAATCTTTAGTTCCCTATCTTCCCTTAGTGGTTTCTTAATATTTGACGTTGCTTTGGCTGCGCAAATTGTTTTCAGGAATCCCCCTTTATGGGTACATTCCCAACGCGTAGAAGCTTGTTCCTTCTTTCGTCAATCCATCCGAGTATCGAGGTTTTATGACCTTGGATTCTTTAGGACTGATGATGTTTTTAGAGGGCCCTTTTGGTATGATTGCAAGAGCAATTCCCGTCAGAGTGTCCCTGAATGTCTTTTTTGGGTTCCTTCGACCCCTCGACTTATCGGTCGTTTTTGTAACGCCAGTTTGCTACTGCTAGAAAGGTTGCGTTTTTTCGCCCCTGTTCCGCCAGTTGGTACAATTGCGTGCGCTGTCTGGTGTCGCTGTTGCGTTCCTGACGTGCCCGCTTTTGCTTCCTGTATAGGTGGATTTCGCTTTCGCGTCCCCGCCATTGGAGTGGAACCGGTTGCCTGAGTTTCCGATTCCGTTTGTTTTTTAAGCTTTCGTCTTGCAGCCCTTGAAAGCTTTTTAAGCTTTTCGGGTTCGTGCCGATATGTTTGGGTTTTTCTCAGAGTTCCCGTCTTTTTCTAAATTTTGTGCCGGTGGTTCCATATATGTTCCCAAGAGTACGTGGGAAAAGAAGGACACCGTGCGAAGTGCCCCGATACGCACGGAAGGCTATATACAACGGGGTTGGCCTGGTGCCTTAAGGTTGGGACTAGTGACTGGTCTTCTATCTAGTCACGCATCTATAGGCCTGGTCTTCCCCATCTTAGATTTAGGTTTTTGATGAGGTTGTCTTCTCTTGCCAAGACCCCTTAGCAATGCTTGCCCGTGAGACATGTCCACAGCAGCAAGTGGTTTGGATTTGGCTGCCGTGCCTGCTGATCAGTGTCGGAAGAGCAGCGACAGGCATCGTTATCCCGGTGTTGGCTCTTGCTACGACACTCTTGAGCTGGGAAAGTTGGTTTGCGCGACAGTAGTATTGGAATACGTACGGATTTTAGACCGCGTTTTCAACACCTGCCAAGGTAAACAGGGTTGTTCGGGCTCAGCTACTGAAGCTGCGTACCGTTACCTACCTACCCTCCTATTCACCACCTGGAGACGCGCCCTATAGGTAGCTCAACCTACGGGAAAAATTGAATCTTAGTTTGACGTTTGGTTGCAGCTTTTGTTTCCATAGAAAAACCATTAAAAACTGCATCTAGGGAACTTGATTTTTACCTTACGCTTTTTGTAGTGACGATTTTAGAAAAATAAATGCAATCCGACAATGTACTTATCTCATACGGCGTCCATAAGAAAAACTAATTTTGTATTTGTAAAACAAAATCGAATCAGCTGAAATGCCATCTACTATCAAATGCGCCTGTGAAAGTTGCTTTACAAATGCGAGAACCCCTTGATGGAATTTGAATTTCAATCACATTGTATACCGAGACTACTACTTCAGAAATCACTTCTTCGGAGCTTATAGTGTACCTTAGTTAACAGATTGATTTTTTCCTGGATAACATTTAGATTGCTTATTTCAAATTCATCAATTTTTCTCACTGTAATAATAAAAATTTTAGATTTTGTGTTGCCTAAATGTATTCTAGAAGTATGTATCTCTGTAAATCATCTTAAAACTTTACGATTAATGTAAAAACGAACTTTGGGCCAACGTATACCTACTTGGAAATTAATTTATTGACGTCAACACAAAATCGCATCAGAAATTTTAGTTAGAATTGGTATTTGTTTCTGAATTTAAAACAATGATCAAATAAAAATAATCACATTGGAGTATTTCCCATATCGCCACAAAAATATATACAAAACGGCTTTACAACTAAAGAGGTTGGTACTCAATAGTTCTAGTACTAATATAAATGCTATTTCCGGTTTCAAAGTTAACCGCATTTTTTTCCGCAACAGTAAATGTATTTTTATTACAAATAAAATTGTCATTACTGCATGAGGTAAAGGTTAATTTAAGCACAGATCCGGACAGTAGCCAATTTACGTTATCGTGATCTCATATAAATGCGGATAATTACACGGTAATTACATACATTTGAATTACATTTATTTTAATTTGTATGTCAGTATATTTACTATTTTAGTAGTTATTAAGTGGCGAAAACATTTTCCCACGACTTTATCGTTCAAATATTTCCCTTATCTATAAATGCAACCACTTCCTATCGTTTACCACAACTTTGCACTTTTATACGCGCCATCCATTCCGGATGTATCGTATTATAGGTAGGAGATTGTCAGATGCTACCAAACAGAAGAGTCGGACAAAATATAAGCTGACTAATTCCGGTGGATTTAATGCGTCAAAACAATTTTATCTTTGCATAGCAGATTCTTCTTCTCATTGCGAATCTTTGATAAAACTAAATCGGTGTTGATCAGTTCCATTCTTGCAAATTAAGGTACACTTTCTTTCAAAAAACATCAAATCGATCGATTATAACGTTACTTTGTTTTGATTAGTTTTCAGTTTTTTGAATTATCTTAGTTTTAATTGAATTTTTTGTTTTTGCAGGTATGTTTTCCAGTCAAATCGTACACTAAAAACTGTAAGTAAGACTGATTTATTTAATTACTAGTAATTAGATTAGATTTGACCATTTGTCTAAAGCCAAAAAATATTAAAGGTAAGTTCCCGTTGATCAAATGTCGCTCAATGGGAATTCGTCTTTAGACACATTTAGTTGCTTAAGGTCAATTCTTTTAATAGCCACCCTTATTAAGTTAATTTTTAATTTTTGTAGTGGGTGAACTTAACCTCTTGAGGAACCAAAAAAAAATGAAACCAGTTGTTTTTAAACTCCATTAAAATAGTAGATGTCTTAACTTCGTTTTGATTGACGCTGCTGCGTTTGGCTGAAATCAGTGTATTGCGCATATAAAAAAAGTTGAACTTTGTTAAATCGCAAAATGCGATAAGTGTCGAGATAATTGAATCATCGACCAAAATATGACATCGTTCAGTGATAAACATTTGAACGACAAATAATTTTTATATATATAATGCTTCCGCAATTGTTTGTATGCTTTGTACTTATTAATAACTTTTGACTGTAGGGTAAAAAAAAATCTTTATTTTGAAAAAATGTACATTGTCTTTACACAAAGGCAAGAATGGAGGTTGTTAAAACGGTACAAGCTAGCATAATGTACCCTGTGTGATATACTCTTTGCATAGTTAAACAACATGCTGTAGCATCCCAAACTAAATGTCTTATGCCGTTAAAATAATGGTAAATAAATGGAAATGCAAGTATGAATTTCATAGCTGCTATTGGAATTGCTCCTAGTTCAAGTTCGTCTATATAACAAATGTAGTACTCGATTTGACAAGGTAGTATAAATGCTTGTTGTGCTAAGAGAACGGTGTAAATTCCCACAACGACCCCTTCAATAATTTTTTTGAATCGGTTAAACTGAATACGATTTATAAATGTTTACCTGTCATTCTGTGCGTGATCGACAAATTTGAATGCAACTCGTGACGATAAATGGTCAGGTGAGGAGACATGGGTCTTCTAATCTTCATATTTATTTTGTCGTAGTCCGTTTCTTTATGTGCCGATTTGTCGTATTTAGACCCAGTCAAAGTTATATTAGGAGGAGGACATGGAGGACAGCAAGTTACACGTGCTGGTATAAAATAGGTTGGTTTGATTGTTCTCCATGTTTGATTGATCATATAGTGATTTACTAATCTAAAACACGGTAAAACCTATTACGACATAGTTAAATTCTATTTTGACGTACTTGTGCAGCATTTTAGTTATCGTACATGTTTTTGAAACAAGCCTACTAATTTAAATGTTTTCTCATTTTTGGGATGAAACGAATGATGTAAAAAAAGTGAAGACAAAATCGGCCATTTGTACGGTAGACAAAATTTTATTATTAATCAGTTTCAATCACTCATATAATGATTACTACCATCTTGTGGGTATCTTACAAACTAGTAGTTTCCTTTAATAGTAGTTCTTGAGGTACACAGAAGATGGTAAAAACTACTTAATGTCGTGAACCAATCGCATGACAATAGTTTGCCTACCTTGCAATTGGCCGATTTTGGCTTTACCACTAATTCATTAGTTAACTATCCAGTATATTATCGGGAAAGTATGGTTAAGCATTCTTGGATAAAACTACTTAACCTTCGGATATATGTATGTCCATTATAATACAGTTTACGTCGCTTATTGAAATCACGTATATTATCAGTCAGGTAATGTTATCGCTTTTTAAAAACGGACCGGACGTATGATGCTACATAAAAAAAATAGAATAAACATCTCTAAATACGGTATCTTCGTGGTACTTTGTATTTTCAGTGAACTTGGAAATAATGTGCAGTTCTTAGAATAACAATTTAATTTGACTACAGCTTGCGTGATGACCGCCGCCCTCCCCGTTTTTCAAATAAACTTATTTTTAAACCGATGAAAAGCATTTAAGCATAACTCGGTTTACATATTTACCAACCCACTAATTTTTTTAATTATTTACACTTTCTTGCTTATTTAATTGTACTAGTTTTGTGCTAATACTATTTTTAACTGCATTTTATTCTAAATAGATAAAAAAAATCTGAACAAAGCATAACTTGACCGCCAGCACCTTCTAGTTTAAATATTTCCTACAATTTTTTTGTTTATTTAGTTGTGCTTGTTTTGTGCTAAATTTTGCATTATTTTTTTTAAAATTATTTTTAAATTGCTAAAAACTAACTTAACTATCAACCCTGTTTTCATTTCAATTTATTTACTATACTTGCTTGTGTAATATAATAATTGTGCTAATTTTTTCGTGTTATTATTTTTAATTGTGCTCAATTTTAAATTGATAAAAAAAAATAAAAACAAAGTCGGGGGGCAACTTGACTACCAGTTCTGCGATATTTACTTTTTTCGGTTATTTATTTGAGCTTGTTTTGTGCTAACTGTGCTTGTGGTATATATTATGCTAACATTAAATTCAGTTGTGCTCATTTCTAAACTAATTAAAAAATAAAAGTTATGTTTAATTTGTGCTTAATTATGCTAATTCAATTGGTTGTTTCTAAATTACATAAGAATACTAACCAAATTGAAAGGCTTGAACTTCCATCTTTATTGGTCAATATTCAAAAATGTTTTTCTCCAAGAAAGTTATATTCTGAACATCGCGATATTTGGTTATATTGATGAATTCTCTTAGCATTCTGTTTTCCATAACACTTAACTTTGAAATTTTGTCTTGTGATTTGTACCTACTCACATTCTGTTTGATTTATTTTTCTTTAAATCACGTTTATCTACTGTTTTATTTTATTTAATTTTGCTATGAATTTATTTGGTTTTAATATTAGCACAATTTAACACATAAGAAGCACAATTAGGCAAATAAAAAATATTAGGAAAAATTGAATCGGGAGGTTGGTGGTTCCCTTGGGTGGTTCCCTCAACTCCCATATTTGTTATCATTTTTTTATTAAGTTTAGTTGAATTACATGCTAGCACCATTAAGCACAAAACGAGTACAATTAGACATTAACACAATTTGGCACAAATCGAACACAATTAAATAAGCAAGAAATAGTAGAAACAGTTTAAAAAATAATGGGTTGTAAACATGTAATCCTCTGGATTTTTTAAATTTTTTTCCAGTTGAAACATTAATTGAATTTCATGTTTACACAATTTAACACAAAACAAGGACAATAAGGCAAATAAAAAATATTAGGAAAAATTGAGTCGTTGGTGGTTCACTCAACTCCCATATTTGTTATCATTTTTTTACCTATTTAAAATAAAATTAGTTCAATCACATGCTAGCACCATTAAGCACAAAACGAGTACAATTAGACCAGCAAATAATATTGTAAAACAGTTCTGAAAAAAACCCAGAAAACTAGCGGTTAAGCTGGGACCGGCATTAACACAATTTGGCACAAATCGAACACAATTAAATAAGCAAGAAATAGTCGAAACAATTTAAAAAATAATGGGTTCTAAACATGTAATGCTTTTTTATATTTTTTTCTAGTTTAAACATTAATTGAATTTTATGTTAGCACAATTTAACACAAAACGAGGACAATTCGACAAACAAAAACGATTGTAAAAAAATTTAATAGAATAAGTTAATTCCTTGATTTATTTAATTTTTATTCTAATTTAAAATTGAACAGAGTTAAAAATAATAACGGCAGTTAAGTACAGAACAAACAAAATTAAATAATTCTAAAAAATTTAAATTGTAACGAAGCATGCGTGGAGTGCGCACAAAAACATACGTGGGAAAAAGGGAGCATGTAGTATGCCCACCATTACTGTCTGATTACCGTAGTAGTTACTTAAGTTAAGATTTAGATTGTGCAACTGATGTGTGTAAAGTATTAAATAAATAAAAAAGAAGTCGTAAAAGTTTTAAACAATAACGTAAAACTGGCGCCCAACGTGGAGCCGTTCATGAAAGTTGCGTAATCTATTCAATAACACTAAAAGTGACGCATTACATTAATTTTTGTGGGCATAATAAATTGCATTAAGTAAAATTTTCGCTAGAACTTTCAACTCATACGGGTAATTCGTCTTAAAAGTGGCGCATGGTTTTAGATATTGGTTACGTAGTTGTACAGATACTGGTACCATAGATAACTCTGTAGTAATGACATGAACAATTACAAGAATTGATTAAAAGTATGCAAGCTGTATATGTAGTTAATCCAGTGACTAAATTACCAAAGCTAGATTTGATGGATCAAAGCGTGCCGATGTAACTGCATTTATTGATGCTATAGAAATTTTTAAAAATTGTATGAATATCACCGAAAAAAATTCTCTTCGTGGTTTGCTAATGTTTTTGGATGGTTTTGCTGGATTATGGTGGCAAGGAGTAAAACACTCTGTAATAACATGGCGAGATGCCTTATCATTGCTCCGAAGGAGTTTTAGTACAAAAACCACTTCATCGTATTTATCGAATATTTTTGCTAGTAAACAAGACTCTAAAAGGCCTATTGACGTGTTTGTAAGCCACGCGCTTTACTTGCTCAACTTACTAGGAATACTTTGAGTAAAGCAATTCAATTAGATATGGACGAATCCGAGAAAAAGTTTCACGCTAAAAATTGAAACATTTTCTGACCTTTTAAGCCAAGCTCGTTTATTCCAAAAATTACGGTAACTCAAAAGACGAATGTCGCAAATTGTCTACAAAACAAAGCAAAACATCAACAAATTTATCACAACCGGTAATAAAGAAGAAGAACTTCATCATCTTTGGAATCGTCTGCACGCGAAAATAATCCGATTTCATTTTTTTCCTATTCTGTGCAAATTCAGAACTAGTCGTAAGGCTTCGTGCTCGTTCGGTAGGTACTACACGTGGAAATATTGGCTTCTTTCGGGCGTGGTTTTATAGACTCGACTACTAAATTAAGTGTTGCTGGAAAAACTCTCTACGAAATCTTGTTATCCAAAGCACAATCGTTTACCACAGATGTTCTAAATATTAAATTAGCTGATGGAAGTTGCAAATAAGAACAAGTTTAATAATTGCACTTTATTTGGGATAGATTTCATACAAGATTCAAAAATTGTTATTGACTTCGCTCAACAAACTTGGCATTTTTCCAATCAACCGAGTGCTGAAGAAAAAACATGGTTTTATTGAAGAACCTAGATGTGTTTACTCCAGGGAGAGAAGCTACTCCTTACGCGGAACATCGAATAGATACAGGTGATCATGCTCCGATAAGTGTACCACCATATCGTATAACTTCATCGAACAAAGAATTGATGAAGAAAGAAATAGACCGTATGCTTCTTGAAGGAATTATAGAAGAATGCGAATCACCATGGGCTGCACCAGCGGTTGGTGAAGTGCGCGTTTGTGTCGATTACCATCGTATTCGGTTACAGTTGCTTATCCATTACCCAGAATGGACGATCTCCTTCATTCTACCAAAAAAACTTTTTACATGACAACCATAGACTTAAAAACTGGTTATCATCGAGTGTGATTGCGACAAGACTGCCTTGGTATCTCCATTTGGAACTATGTTACCATAGTATGTCGTTCGGATTGCGAAACGCGCCGGCTGCGTGTCAAAGGTTGATAAATCGATTCCGGAGTGTAATGTTTTGATTTTAGCTTAATTAGACGATTTGATTTTATCATCTACTTTTGATGAACATATCAAAGATTTAAGGTTAGTGTTTTCGCGACTTGAACAGTTTAAACTTAAGGCGAAAGAGTAAAATGTAATTTCGTTTGTAGTAGTATTAAATACCTCGGCTATGTAATTACTCCAGCAGATACACAAGTTAATCCAAAAACTGTTGCTATTGATCTATTTGGACCCTTACCCGAAACACACGCAGGTACAAATGGATTTTTATTGTAGAACATACAGCCACAAAATGGGTTGAACTGTTCGCGTTGAAAAGAGCTACGGCTGAAGAGTGTGTCCATGTGTTGATAACTGAAATCTTTATGAGATATGAAGTACCGCGAAAGTTAATAAGCGACAATGGAATCATCCGCATGCAAATATGGTCGAACGCAAGAACCTAGACCTGAAGCCACGATTAGCCATTCTTGTCGGTGAAGATCATTTTAAGTGGCCCGAGAAGCTTTCTGCCATACGATTTTCTATGAATACTGCTAAATGTGCAAGTAATGCATTTACAGCTACTTATTTAACATTTGCTAGAGAGTTACGAACACCCGACGATGTTAATCATGATCTTAGAAGTATTGTGCAGTCTGAGAATTTTATACTATAAATTACTCCTTATCTGCAACGTTTAGCTATTACATTACAAGACACTAGAGATATCCATGACAATCAACTAGATCGCCACATGCGAAACGCCGACATGTACTAGCTTTCAGTGCTGGAGACTTGATTCTAGTAGATACCTGTAAGCACAGTAATGCTGCTGCAGAAGTTACTTCTAAGTTTACGCCACAGGGAGACTGTCTTTACAAATAATAAACCAGTTGTCTCCTACGACATACAAGATTGGTAACAAGGATACGTCGGAGCCACTTGATACTTACCATGTTTCTGCTCTTACCAAGTATGAAGGCTCGTTGGAAGCCGACCTTGTTGTGCCAATTCGAAAAAGAGGTAGGCCCCCCAAAGTCAAATTAACCCTCCGTTCTGGTACCTTCTGTGGTTTTTGTAAGCTTGGTAGTACAGTAGTTACCCAGCAAACAGATGGACTTAAATTACTGTTGAATTGCCATTAAATTACGGTAATTTAAACAGTAAAAAGGGCGCCATTAAGCAACCGCTTAAACTACCAAACATTCATTGACTTCTAAATTACTAATAAGCTACCATTAAAATACTATTGTTATATTACCATTGAATTACTGTTAAACTACTGTTATGAAATTACCATAAAACTACTAATTTGAATTACACATTTTAAAAAATAGTTTTTTTAGTTATATATTTGTTTCTGTAATTTTTTTATTTATTTCGTTTATAGAATTTCACGGAAATGTTAGATACATTGTGGGATTTTTTTTTAATTAGAATTTAATTTAAGTACTTACCTGGGGTTTGATCCCACGAACATCAGGAAAACCTCTTGCAATCTAAACGCGTTAACCACTACTCTACCTGACATAATACTATAAATGCTAACTACACGTTATATATGTTGAATACAAAATCGAGTAACTTATTCGTAATTTAATACTTTCAACGTGAACCATTAAATATTTCACATGACAATCAGACTGGTGATGAATCAGTCCTTTATGTACATTTACATCGCTACGTATTAATTATACTCTTGTTGTTTTTGTTATTCTGTAATCAGGATCATTCGTGTCTTAGTTGCTTGAAGTGGTTTATATAATCCGAATATTTTTGGATACGGCAGGTACATAACTTTATACAATATTGATATTCGTGTATCATAAGTTATAATATTCATTTTTTTTTGTTTTATATTTATATTGCTTTACTGGATCCCACAGATTGACTTTTCAATATTAGTATTATCGTAAACTGTACGAAATTTTTTAGTTGTTGATAATAATTGCCACTTTCCTTCTTTCGATACATTCTTCAATCAATTGTTTCATAGCAGACCTAACTGTTTGGCAAATATAACGACTATTTTTAAAATAATTTAGCTTAACATTTATATAGCAACTCTATTACTACTGACTATTAATTTACCTTGCATTTTAATGGACATTCAATTACCATTAAACTCCCCAATCTAATTCTGGAATTACTACTTAGTTACTGAGTAAACTATTCAAGTTACCAATCATTACATTACTCCTAAATTACTTTTTATTTGCCGGGTAGTATAATGGTATCTCAATTACCGGTAAACTACAACGTTCAATTTTTTATTTACTCTTAAGTTACTGGTTAAAGTATTCCTAAGCTACCCACCATTACATTACTCCTTAATTACTTTCTAATTACTCGGTGGTATAATGGTGACTCAATTACCATTAAACTACAACGTTCAATTTTTTAATTACTCTTAAGTTACTGCTTAAAGTATTCTTAAGCTACCCATCATTACATTACTCCTTAATTACTTTCTAATTACTAGGTGGTATAATGGTGACTCAATTACCATTAAACTACAAGGTTTAATTTTTTAATTACTCTTAAGTTACTAATTAAATTACTTTTATGCTACCACAATACTGAAATACTCCTAAACTACTTCGTATACTACTTTTAAACTAATAACCATTTGAATTACTGCTAAACGTTACCTTAGACTACTCTTAAATTACGAAAAAAATGAAATTACTTATAAATGACTTTTCAATACCTAATAAACTACTAAATTAAGCTACCTTGTGTTTGCTGGGTACTGTTTTAAAATAGTGGAAACCACATAAGCTGTGACGTAAGCAAAATCTTATTCTCAAGTCGCGCCTAAAGAAGTTTTACTTCAAAAATTTGTTGTTTTGACAGAATATTTAAATTTTTAGAAACACTGACTTTTATTACTAACCATCGGATTACGATTATTAACTTTCTTTGGAATAAATGGCACTCTTTAGAATTGCGTTTTAGATCGTTTTAGACGTGTCGTATTGAGTCGATTTAATGGTAGTTTTCAGAGTTTAATTCTCTGCAAAATGGCGAATTAGTCGTTCCATTAAAAAAATCGAGTTTTAGCGCTTTGAAGTTCTGCATCTTTGACCTTTAATACAGAACACCATATAATACACAATTACCTGTTCGAATCTTTTATGGATACCTCAAAAATTATGTCATTCTTTGAAGTCGTAAATTTTAAAACTGCTTATAATTCTGTATAAAAATGTTTTTATATTTTGTATAATAGAGATATTTTACTTTGATACACTATTGGCCCACCTTGTATATGTATTTGGGGTTCTTTTTTCGTCTTTCCACTACTATTCAGTGGTTTTCTTAGTCAGCAACTTCGTTTAGAGCGTACAAATGAAATCGAGTGACTTGAAACGGTTGTACAATTTTCAGGATTACAGTAGCAGTTTCTGTGAATAGATAAGAGATAATGTAATCAGATAATAATGCATGTACGGATTTTTAAAACAATTTAATTGGTCGAGTCAACGTGTAAAATTAAATATTTGACTACTTTTTTTTTCCAAGAATGAAAGTTATTTCCTGTTTCAAAGGCGCCCCTTGATTTGCACGAAAGAAATTAGAATTTTAATGAGCGATGATCGCGGAAAGACCCTGGTAAAGTATAACGACATTTGAAGTTCCAAGATCAACGAATCTTATACATAATAAAAGTGGATAAGTTGTCATGGTCAGGGCAGCCAAGACGAGGCAAGGCATATTTTCTGATGTCATTTCTACTAATACATACAAAGGATGAGCGCGTTTAAATTCGATGCGGTGGCCTCAGCTATTATATTTTGTGTGTTTACGCATTATTGTTGTTATTTTGATGTCACGGGCTATGACCCTCTCTTATCCTAAACGATCCGTGACAAAAAATGATGACAGAAAAATGAGATCATTTTTTAATAACCGAATTTGTGCACGTGCATTTTTCTGTTTCTTCATCATTCATTATACAGTTAATAAGAAAATGTTCAGGTGTATTGAACTAAGAATGCGGATCCCCAAATCCTTTTCATTTCAGCGTCTGGGTTTTTTGCACAATTTTTTTTTCTCGGTGTTGTACAATTATTTTGATTTCATAGAACGTAAACAACTTGCTGTTAGCATAGAGCACGCGACAATTTTCTACGCCGCAAAATTTCTGCAATGGTGGGAAAACTTATTGCGTCCTGATTTATTAATCCAAAGTGCGTCATATAACGCAATTATAGTTGCTCTCTTCCGTCTTGAGACTATCATCTAAGTCTGTCGACATGAAGACAGAAGATTAGGATTTAATTAATATTTTGTCTTAAGCAATGCATTTTTACAGTAAATGAAGTTGACTTTGAACTAATCCTTGGAGATTTGCGACAGTTTTACGAAAAACCTTGTTCTAATTACCATCAAGAAAAAAGTGCATCGCGTGGGTAATTAGAGTGATGGACTCTGAAAAACCTTTGTCTAAACAAATTTCGAATATTCAAAAGAAAGGAAGAAAAATACGCCAGTTTTCTAAATTCGACCTTATCTATTTTAGTTCGAAGGCCAATGGCAATATGCGTAAAGTAGAACTCGCCTAAATATAAATAGATTCGTTTGTGCGGGTGTTAATCTTTATTGTTCGTTTTTTTTACTTCGTCGTGATTGTCAACACAATTGAAGAGGTCGAGTCATTGTAAATGTCGGGTGCAATTCAATTAAAATTATATGACGACGAACTCGTTTAATATAAACTAAAAAAGTGCTAATTGTTTAATTCAATCATCGATGTAATTAACGAAATTCGAAGATTCGATACCACACTGACGTATAACAATGAGCAAGGTAATATCAATACCGCGGTGTTTAAAAATCAATTAACATAGATTTATTCACTTTTACTTGAAAACGCTTCAACAAAGGAAACACTGACATCATCGCTGTGTTGTAATTTACTTCTTTCGATTGCAATAACAATTAAAATAGAAATTTTTTGTTCTTGAGCAACTTGTAATCGGATCCGCAAATCTTCGATTACTAAAAATTTCAATAGATACGTGTGCGAAATCGAATTTTTGTGATGCACTTATTGAGTAATTTTAATATTGTCACTGTAAAAATAATTTGAACAAGAATTTAAGCTTCAAAAATTTAAACGAAGTGTGCAGATGTCATCGAGACCTTTGTGTGCGGACGCAAAACTTTATGAATTTGAAATTAAAAGCTATTTCAAAAAAGTTAACAAAAGCGTAGTCCTATACTTCAATACGACGTCAGACCGTAAAAACACTTGTTCTATCGCACTTTTCAAATCGGAATAAAAATTAAATTTTTTGTGTGGCACAAAAGATCGGATTATATTTCTCCATAAAATCTGAAACAAGAAGAAACCCGAAGCTTGTGGGTTTTTTTCTACGAAGGTTTAATCGTTAATCTGCTTCGAGAACATTCCGAATTACGTCGAATGATCTTGAATGATCTCGAAGCTTTTATGCGTTTTAGTTTGCTATCACTACGACAATATTCTAATATTTTTCACTCGTGCACAAAATCGTATAGTCTAAATTTCAAGTAAAGTAAAGACGCTTCATAAGGGCTACTAATTTCACAGAGGTTAAACAAAGTATAAAACTTAGGTGTTAGCGTAATATATATAAATGTGTACTTTCTAACTTACGTTAGCTTATAACACAAAGTTCTCTGTTAAAATAAGAGATTAACAACTTAACTTAAATGTCTCTAACAGACAATCAATAGACCAAACAAATGCTTTGTCATCAGCTCTTAAACAAAGTTAGTTTTTTTAGAAACAGAGTTAGGATTCTTCCTGTCATCAGTCGATAGCAGCAACTTCAGCTTAAAAAGCGGACTCATATTTACCCAAGATCAGCGAAATTTAGTTCTCTTGGTGCCTACCTTCATATAATTCCGCACGGGTACCGTTGCGATTTTTGACTCCATTTGTGTACCAGATAGTTACTTTAAGCGTATCTGGGTAGATGTTTCTTGTCCACTCGTCTCGCGACGGTATTATTAGTTTAAGTGTTCTTAAGATTTAATAACCTATTGTGAAGTCGGATCTTATAGTTAAGATTGTTTCTTCACACAGCACGTTGTAATACCCGGTTTTTATGTCTCGGTAATTGATGTGTGTTTATTAATCTGCAGTTTGTATGCCATTTGTCTTGTTTCCATCATTACAACTAGGTGTAAGTAATGATGGAACTGAAAGTAATGCTTCTATGGCTGCTGCGAGCGTAGTTCTCATCGCTTCTGTTATCAGCAGACATGCCATTCTATATACTTTGCCTAGCTTGCAAGCTGTACTTTTCAGTTTGGTTCTCTCACTCTGTACAAGCGCACCGTATGTGATGATGGGTCTTACCATCACAGTATCTATAACCGTTTGGCCATTGTGGGTTTTATTCCGCATGTATGACCGTCTATCTGTTTGGTAACATTAAGAACCTTGATGGCTTTTGTTGTGACTTTTTGTAGATGAGGAAGTCAGTCTGGTATCAAGAGTGTGTTCAAGAAATTTGACTTCCTTTGTCATCGAGAGCATGATTCTGTACATTGCTAGCAATTTTATGTCATGTATTGGTTAGGTTAACTTACAACACTTTTCGATGGTGTTTAGTGCACTCTCTCTGTACTATGTTGGATACAGTTAGTTAACTCAAATTTTTTGTTTGTATAAATGGTGAGATTGTCGGCGTATTCTAAAGCGAATATCCCTTCGTCTTTTAGTTCTTGTAGTAGACCGTTCATGACGAGACACTACAGAAGGTATTACGATAATATTCGTAACTTCGGTGTGCTAATCCTACAATAAATTAAAAAGGCGCCAAAAAAGCAAATAACACCTAATACACACTTTGTTTAAATCTATCGATTACTGAAAGAAACAATTTGTAAAAACACAGATTCTAACAATAATATATATTTATTTTCAACAAGAGAGAATAGGCGTTAAAATAATAAGAGAAAGAGATAGACCAATAACAATTATAGACTAATATAATAATATCAAAGCTATAATATCGATGTAGACTCTTTCGTTGAGGCAACACACCATACAACTAATTATATCCAATTGGCTAAGAAACGTTATAAGTGATTGATTTTAATTTAAATATAAATATTACTTGCTCAACCATTTCGTCTACTATGCAGTCGCGAAATAAGTCGACAATTGACAATGATAATAATGAGCCGCAAAAAAAAGAGTCAAATATGAGCACAAAAACTTACTCAACCGAGAATTTTTCGTCACAAGTGGTAACGTTTACTACTCTCTTTTATTTGATTTAAGAACGAAAATTAGTGTAGTATATAAGTTTATGTACGACGCTTAATGTTATTTTGCCTTTGGTTGAATAAACTTGCCGAATGTTACGGCAACATACTTAACAACTATACATAAGGTTACAGATGATATAAAGTTTGCGACTGAAATTAAATTAGAGTCAGTATGATCTATGTTATGATTACATAAAATAGTAAATACAAATGCGAGAAGCTATACGTTATACTAAGGCCTGGTTGCATAAATCATAGTTAACTATGTCGTTAACTGATGTCATTGTTAACTAAATCGTAGCGATTGATTTAATAATGTCAGCAAAACAATTGATTTTATACCTATGACGAAGCTTAACGACATGACCATGTAGTTAACTACATTGTCAAAGTTAACAGTGCTTTATGCAACCCGGTCTAAGTAATGTGCATAAAGTTGATTGATTAGTTAAAGAAGTAAATTAACAAAGTAATACGATACTGATATTTCAGAAACAGGTGTGAGTTTTCTCTCGTTCTTTCCGATTCCGTAAAACAAGGTGGACTCTACAGGTTATTATTCCGGAAACAGCCGGGTACAAATACAGCGTGGCATCCTTACGACGCTAAAAAAACGTAAAAAGATAACGCGAAGACGCCATTTTTGGAATTGCTTTCTTGTTTGGAACGTCGCGTTATTAAGCAGAAAGAAAAACTACTTATATGTCGTGAAATAGCACTCAGACACACGAACGTTTACAGCTAGTAAGGTGATTTGACAATCAGTAGCGTCGTGTAAACCAGTGAAGTCGTTAATTTTAATTTAGAATATGTGCTTTTGACAACTACAGAATAACGACATGTAACAAAGGGGTGACAGCACCCCGTCTTGTGGGCACTCGCCAGCCATTTTAGCTCTTACAGTTCTACCGTACAAAGTTGCTGTTACCGTCCGATTCTTGAGTATTGAGTTGATCCAGTTTTGCACTAGAGGTGTGATGCCTTTTTTGTCATATTATATTATATTGGATTGCATTTTCGCATCTGCTTACTAGTTGATAAATTGCTAGCTTGCAAGATTTTCCGAATTGGTAAACAAACTGGTTTCTGGTCCTGTCTCGTATGGACCTGCCTACCACTTTTTCATGTAATTTTAAGGTGGAGTCAAGCTGATCTGTCTGTAGGATTTTGCCTGGGTCTGGGTTTCTCTGGTTCTGGCATAAATACCATCTTGACAGTTCAGCGGTTTGGTATATGCGAAACTACTAAGTTCTAAGAATTTCACTTACTGCGTTTCGCAGATCAGCAATTCCCTTTTGCAGCATGATGGTATAAATTCCATCAGCTCCTGGGCACTAAAAGGACTTAAACGTATTGATTTCTCTATTTAGGTTTTCAGGTCCCAGTTTCTTTTGAGTGTCGCCTGTTTGTTTGATATCCCTAGGTCTTGGTGCTTAGAAACTTAGAAAACGATGAATCCGGGAAGCGTTTTTGCAGTAGTTTCTGCAACTGAGTCTGTAAACGTTTAGCTTTTGGTTAGCATACAACTGATGTTTCCAGTGCGATCTTTGCTCACAGCTTTTCAGCGGCGAGAACATGTAAATTTGTTTTCTACGTGTCTACAGTATCTTCTCCAAGAGTCTCTTTTTGGCTTTTTAATGACATTGTTGTATGTCGCGAGGCTGGTTTTGTATTCGTCCCAAATTCCGCTTTTTTGGCTGTGTCAAGCTTCTTGTTCCACCAACTCATCCTGTTGGGGATTCGTTAAACTGTTCTTGGATAGCGTGCTTTACATGCGGATTTTATAGAATTAACAATACTGTCCGTCATTAGTTCGAGTTCGTGTGTTGATCTTGCAACTGTAGGACAGTTCTTGATTTGGGGAGTTTCGTTAAACAACTACGAGTCGGTTTTTCTCGGATTTCTGTATTCCAGTTACTCGTCTGATTCAATGTTGAATCGAATGTATCTATGGACAGATACAGAAAGTTCATCTCATATATGATACATTTTTATTACTTTGCTTGCCTTTGGACTAGCAGGCGTAAGGTTAATAGCTTTACGCGAGTAAATTCTAAAAGTTTTTCACTTCTTGGATTTGTGTTTGTGCTCACCACAAGGAGTTGGTTCCACTGTTAATCAGTCGCATGGATTTTCTCCGTCGGATTGGTCCTGTCTGATCGTAGGGCATGGTAACCGGATCCGATTCTACTAATATATTGAGTGGCGTATACTACGTAACTTCATTATCTTTGATACAATATTACGTATACCTGCTATAGTACAATTTTGACATCTATTTCTGGACGAGTTGACCAGAGATGATCGTTAATCTAAGGTCTAGTGGTATATATCTACTTTGTTCCCTTTTTAAATATGCCACTGGATCTATTGTTCCTTCGGTTGATGAATTGATACCATTTTCTTAACAGTAAAACATTGGGCTTTAAATTTTTTATCCTGGACATTTGAATTAATTGTATGTAAATGTATAGGGTCTTTTTTTGTGTATCTTTGACATCATGTGTATTTGTTCAATCCACGACCACTACTGATTGTCATCTTCCTGAAATCATTTTTTAAACTACACATTCTTTAGGAAACTAATTTGGATATAGAGTAATGATTATGGTTCGAATAGGTATGCATATTTTAGACTTTTATTCTTATAAATACACATATTTACGTTTCAAAAACATACAAAAACGATTTTAAGTTATGGTGACAAATCATTGCCATATTAGAAAATTACTGTCTGTCATTAGGATTACCGATGAATGAGTAAATGACAATGAACAGATAACGAATCCGTAAAGAGAGGATCGCTTTCCTTTGAAAATTGTAGTTAGCAATTACTGTCATTCGGGTTAAGATTTTTTTAAATGTGAAAAGAGAAAGAACGTATATCTATAACTTTAAACCAGTTTGCCAAAGACTACAATTATTTTACAACGGATGGAAGCAAAGTTTGTGAACCGTTTGTGAATGCGACAAAAAGTAATTTCGCTCTAATTACGACATTGTCGAAAACCGGTTCAAAATAATCAATCAGAAAAATTACGTTCTGGAATGTTAGTGTCTCTGGAAGAAAATACCGAAGTAGAACAAAAATCAAATATCGTTCATGGAATTCTAGGGGTTGATGAAGTTAAGGAAAAATCGTATTTGTTTCATTTGAAACCTAGTACAATTGCTTTAATGTATATTTAAGTGCACATTTCAAGTGCTTTTATTGCATAACTATCCGCAGTCTAGCAATGATAGTAAGGAATTGAAGTGAATTGGTAAAACGTATCTCTCTCGAATAAACTTAACAAGGAGTCACGACTCGGTACTAATATATTAA
This sequence comes from Aquatica leii, assembly GCA_035610365.1. Lineage (NCBI taxonomy): Eukaryota > Metazoa > Arthropoda > Insecta > Coleoptera > Lampyridae > Aquatica > Aquatica leii. The sequence goes on along the minus strand of JARPUR010000009.1, from coordinate 83,061 downwards.
TTTAATATCACACGAAATATTTTATTAATTACTCTTTATTTCGTAACTAATAATTAAACAAAAATTAATTGCTAACTTTCAAATAGTTGTTACAAGGTCTAAAAATTAAAAATTAAATTTTTGGTCATGTAGTGAGAGGGTCTTTCAGGATTTTATAGATTGTCGCTGTAAATCTGATTATTAAAACCTTTAGATTAAAGATAGGTATATCTTACATGTTACAGGGTGATAAAAATTATACAATCATACAAAGTGTACACGGAAAAAAAGGTTATGCGGAATTGATATGTATCATGCAAAAGGCTGTTGGTTTTGAGTCAAGCCGATGTACGCTTGAATTAAACTTCTATTTTATTAGATTGTCGCTGTAATTGCATTGCAATAAGAGATTTAGTTTAAATTTTAGTACATTTACGTTGAATGTTATTTGAACGTGGATCAATTTTAGAAAAAAAGCAAATGCTTTTAATATGAAATCGTAATGATTAAATTCAGTATAATATTTCTCTCCGTGTACTGTAAAAGTAACTACAATAACTGAATATTACGCTAAAGTCATTGAATTTTACTAACAATTTTGAGAAAATATAAAGGAAACATCGGATCTTTAATTTAGACACCGTTTTTTCTATTTCTCTTATCATTATGTGTTCTGCGCACCCCAACGCGTTTGATTTACCGTTTTCTAGGTATCTCAATTGGTCGCTGCAAGCTTATATAGTGAGAACTTTGTAAACTGCTGGAATTTGCGGACGCTGTGTCGATTCCATATACGAAGATGTTAAAGTTTTTTGATGAGATAAAATCTTAAGCTTTTGCGGCTATTTTGTTTATGATTATAAGCGATTTTCGGCTTAGACCGCGCCGTAGTTAAGACTTTTTACGCTTGGTCCTAGTCTCTCCTTGAGAGCCAAAACAAAAAGTAGAACTGCAGTGGCAGAACACGTGTGGAACCAAGGACACACGCTAAATTTGATCAAACTAAAGTGTTAGCTAGAACTCCTTTTTACTTTCCCAGAAGCTGTGGAAATAGAAAAATATCCATATAATGTGAACCGAGAAGACGGTTTAAGACTCAGGAAATCTTGGTTACCAGGATTACATCCTCTAAGACAAAGATTAACCTTCTTGGAAAGGACACAAACGCTTACTCCGAATAATAACGAAGTCAGTCAAGCGGTAACGGAAAGATAAGGTCGGTTAATTAAATTTATTGCATATGATATAAATATCGTCGCTTACAATTTTTCCTTCAGTGACATTTACCCCTCTGGAAATGCAAGCTGCAATGTCTGGTGAAGGTCAAGTTCTATTCTGCATACGTTTTCGTCAAAATGAATGTTACAAGGGTCGTATCTAGATTAACTTTAATGTGACTAAAATAAGACATTTGCTTGCTTCAGTCTCAATCTCTTCGCTTTCTAAAATAAAGAGTCATGGTATTGAAATCAGCTGCAAGAAACTTTCTAGAGGTATATAGGTTGTTATTGCTTATTACTGAGGTCTAATCGTCAGTATAGGCCAAACTTCTTGTACACGGCTTGGAGCATGTTTGAGAAGATTAAAAAGTAGTAGCTTCTTTCTGTTGCTGTTTTCTAGAGAAACTTAGAGAGCATAGTAGTTAAGAGGTGAATAATTTTAGCAAACTTTAGGGGTTCATGCTTTTAGACTGTGTCAAATGCAGCTAAAGGATTAATAAATACCGCCTACAGTTGTCTTCCATATAACGCATCACACAAAGGCTTACTAACATTTTTACTTTATTCATCAACATAGTTTTTTTCAAGATTGATACATTTTTTTGTGGAACGATTTATCTTTGGACTCAAAATGAGCGGTTGTTGCGGCTATGACTTACAACATTTGATGCAAATTTTGTTTTCTGGAACATTTGTTTGAGATCTGCAAGCGAGAAGTAGTCGCCAGAGAATACGGTGGATGGGGAAGTAATTCGAATTTCAATTTGTGCAATTTTGTCAACGGCTTGTACACAGTGCGTTGTTTTGGTGAAAGAGTCGACTTTTGTCTACTCAGCTAACTGACGATGTGATTTCGGAGTGTAGTAGTGGATTCATGTTTTATCCATTATCACATACCGACTCAAAAATTATGTTTATAACAGTTAAACACCTCTGAATCATGGATGCGTGGCTGTTATTGATTCACTGTAAGAAATGCTCCTTGTTACGGGTACGAACATAAACCTGTCGTAGGCTGCGATTATTACCAGTAATTTACTCGCCCCAAAGAAAGTAGTGGTAGCTCAGACATGCGAAGAGTGGATCGTTGGGCAATTGATATGATTCAGCTTGATCTTCGATGTCTCGATTATAATTTCATTAAAAGAGCGTCTAAACGAGGAGACATATACATTAGAGATGCCCGTTTTCACCTGACAACGTTTAAGGTAGATAAATCGACTAACATAAGTCTAACAACAAGTATATATGTATTTCAATGATAGCATATAACAACTAATGGTTTGTCAACAATATTACAGTACAACTAGTAATACAGGACCGTTAAATTGGGCAACACATAAGCAGTATATAACTTAAAGTTACATTCAATAAATTAGCGTTGGTGATTACAACAAAAACTGTCACTTATTACGAAATTATGGTTATTTCAGAATAAGGAAACAAAGCGCACTGTTTAAAACTTGTTACATAAATACTTAAAGGTTGCGTACGTTAGTTGTGATAACAAGCGTATATGTGTATATCGAATTGTGCGCGCATACGACCGATCTGAAAGCAAATAATATTTAATACTCAGACTCAGCGTTCCTTATACGATTAGCTAATGGCATGTCTAACACAATCCTCTTAAAATTTCTAAAAAATAAGTTGATACATACACAACACACCTCCAATTCGTCGTAATTCTTTGGCACAGTAGCGGAATTCTAAACGGCGGTTTTAATTGTTCATCGAACGTACGAATATGGTCTTCTTGTAGTCAGTGTATGCTTTATTTCTTAGTGTTAGGATAAGCAACACATGCGGGTGATCAGATTTGCTTTGATAATAAAATAGAAATTAAATCGCGCTGTAAAATGGAAATGTTCTTATCCCAGCGAATCTCTAACAAGCAACACATCTAAAATCGCAATTTATTTACTCACCACCAGCGTTGATTATCTAAGATACTTAAAATGTAGAAAGCCTCGGTCATGGCGTTACCATACGCGTTGTTTACTTAACGTTATACAGCACTAAAACTACTTACTTTGAACACATCTTTCTCATGGACAAATGTTTTTGTAAAATAATGTATACACTGTCTTGTGATATCTTTAAAGTGTCAGCTATGTCATGGAATTTAACTGTACCGTGTTCTAAAATGATGATGATGATACCGGCAACCAGGGCGTTTAACGTCATTGATTTTTGTACGGCCATATGTAAATTCAGTAAATCAATGTTCGATCGAGCAGTCTCAATTGCTTTTTTAAACTGCATTAGAAAAGAGTGTTTGATTTCCGGGTTGTTTACAGCGTCGCTGATAAATTTTGTTTCTTGACGTTTCGGTTATTATCTTCAGCAAAATTCCTCAGGACCAAGCTTTGGAACTTATTCATCAGCACCTAGAAGAAGAAGACATGGATAGGACGCTGACCGACCTGATACGTCTTTGCACGAAGTCTACAATGTTCACATTCAACAGAACCTATTACAAAAAGGTACTGATGACGCAGAATTGGAGACCCTTCTATCCTCAGTACATCCAATTTATGTACTATGGAGGTGGGAAACAACGGAAGCATGCTATTTTTACAAGAAACCAACACATCGGTACAGGTACCCAAACGCGCAATCACACCACCATCCGATGGAGAAACTAGGAGTGCTCCACGCCTTGGTGAAGAAGGCAAAAGTGATACGTGAACAAAATTTCTTGGTAGAGGGAAGCACCTACAAAATGTTCTGCTGAAGACAATCGGCGTAAAGACCAAAACAAGAAGATACCAAAACAACAGCATTCCTACCATATATTCAAGGATTTACAAACAAAATAGGAAGACTAAAGTGCTAAGGAGTAGGCCAACCCTGTTCCCGAAATGCAAAGAACCTAAGAAGAAACCTCAAGATCCCGGAGTCTACAGTATTTCCTGCTCTTATGGGGTAGTATACATATGACAGACCGAAAATAAGATCATCACCAGGCTGAACGAACACATAGCTGACACAAGAAGGAAAAGCATGAAATCAGTGGTAGCTGAACGCTTCCGGACCACAGGGTATGCAATCGACCTTGTCGGAACTAGAGTCAGACTAGAGCTTCCTTCCGGTGGAGACCAGTCAACCGAAACGCCACGGTCCAATGAAAAGGGACGAGCAATAACTATGAATACTGAACCCAAGAGTAAATCAAACAGTTTCAGAAATCTTCTGAATAATTGCCCGGAAACCAAACTTTAAAATTGGACAATTGCCGCGAAATCCTAAAAGCTAGAATAGTGTTGAATCTACACACGAAATTAATTTTTTCTATTGTTTTGAAAAGAAAAAAAACTAGCGTCACTAAACTACTGCTTAAGTTGTCACAAAGTTTTGACTCATATGGTTTGGAGGTTGGAACTTTGTAAAGATCATATAGATTTCTTATTAGAAGCGCAATCTATGTGTCAGCTTATACTCGCAATATTAAAATGGCTGAGGCGGACATTTGGACTAAGGTTTTTTGTCAGCGAGTCTTGAAAAGCAGTATTTTTTAATAAGATTATTTTCTGGTTTGCAGCAGTGATGTGATTGACGGGTGCTAAAAGTACTAGTTTATTTAAAGTCACCCAGGGTGTATCACGTGGAGGCGAAATAGGTCTACCTACACCTTAATGACATTCTATAGTTGGCATAGATATCTAAGATGGCCGATGTTTTAGGTCAATTTATTTTAAAACTTAATTCGGTATTTTATTGTCGTAGTATTTCATTTCATTTAATTTTTAATTTGGATTTTTTTGCGGAGATGGTTTTTGTACGGTTTTGTTGGTAAACGTCTGGAAGAATCTTTGTTAAACTTTTGCTCATTTTTGGCATACATCTGTATTTTTACAAGTGCCAAGTTGTGTTAAAAATTGTTTGTTGTGTTACATTTTGCGTTACGATTTAATTTTTTCTTATAAATAATATTGTATCGTTTTTTATTTACGTTCGCGATCGCACTTTGATTCGAGTTGTTTTGGGCGCAAAACAAAATTACAATAACGTTGAACTTTTGACATTGAAACATAGAAGAGGTGACCGAACAGCCGAAAACAACTCTCAAAGGATTACGGTATAGTTATAAATAATGTAATTTGTTTTATTTTTATTCGCATAATTTAGAAACTCTCCGACTGTAGTATCATCTATAATGACATCATCACCTCTTCGAACGTCAACTTAGATCATTTATTAAAAGTCTATTTTGGGGTCTTAAACCTTTTTAAGATGCGGATTTTTCGCGTTTTGAAAACATAGGATGTTTGGTTTAGCCGGACACGCGTGTTTATATAATCAACGAAATATTTAAAGAAGTTGTGACACGTCCGCGCTACCGCATTCCGCGACCGCAACTGCTCTATTAAATGAAAATTAATTGTTTGATGATAGGTGTTGTACAGGTATTTAACCTTTAAATTCTTTACACGGAAACGCTTGTCTATGTCCATATTTGCCTGTGTTTACATAGGTGTGATTATGCATGTTGCGGATCCATTTACATATATTTTCGAAATCATTTGTTTTACTTTTATTCGGCGCCTATTATGTAACGTTCTACGATTTATTAACTTGAACTTACAGTTACGTGTTCAAACAATTTATTTTCGTTTCATACAGTAAAAAGGGCACAAAATGTTAAAAACTATTTTACTTAGAAAATTTTTCGCATTCTTGAATCTTCTGGGCTTCATTCTGAAAATAATCACCGATATAACTCAATAAAATTATTAATGTACACGTACCTGTATCAATTTGTAAATCAGCATTAACGTATCAATAGGTGTCTTGCAGTTGCTTTCGTTAGAACCTGGAACGGTTCCTACAGGAACGCGTTTTCCCCATCCAGTTGAAAAATTTAATTGTGCGACACAAATATTGACGGTGAAAATAAGGAGAAGGAATAGCGCAATTCGTTGCATTGTAACTTTTTTTCTAAATCGAACTTACTTGTTAGATTGTTGAAAGATTTATGACGGGGGATGAGTTTTGCACCCCTATTTATATGTACAATTTTAATACATTGAAAAAACAATCGCCCACTTTTCCAATTAAATTAAAGTAAGAAACCATATCGAAAAACGCTAATATTAACTGGGGGGCATCGTTGGTTAAGACAAGATATTCTTGTGGAAAACTTTTGGAAACGCTTAATTAAATTGTATATTTTATTGGATTCGTTGAAACAAGACTCGAATAACAAATTAAACGTTGCTCATTACGTAACTGGTCATTATCTTTTCTTTGCTGATAATGGTAGAAACCCGCTTCCGCCGTTTGCATTCAAAGCTAGTGGACAAAACTACGTTCAGTATTAAAAACTATTGCATGTATAGCACGCGTGTTTGCTCGCTTAAATGGTAACTTTATTCAATTTCCAAATATGTTTCATCATTTTCAGCGCGTAAGTAAAGTTTTTTCGTATTTTAGAAGTATCAATTCTAAGGAGTAGCGATTTCTTAACCTAAATAGGCTTGGATTAAAAACATTTTTTGTATACATTTTAACCATACTTGACTAAAACAGTTTATGTAGAATACCTAGTAATAGCTGTTTTTCCATAGAACTTTATCAATAACTACATAAAGTTGGGGAAAAACAATCAAAAAGATTCAAGTTTATTTAAAACGTTAGTAAACTTATAGCAATTGTGGAGTATTTAATTAAGCACGTTAATATCAAAAATTATCTTTAGAATTACAATTAGTACTTATTCATACGATTACGCATTGTATTCATCATCGTTTTCCGATTATTAATTTCAGTGTTGCGTTTTTGTTTTAGATACAAATAATGAACACTCATTTACAAAGTATACAAAATCAACATTTTACTGTTAAAGTAAAGAAGAAAAGGTTTTTGATACGTTGCTCATAATCAATTGAAAACATTTTATTTGATTCTTCTAGTTTTTGTCTTTTCGGAAAATCCTCTGCATTGTACTCGTTCTCGTAACAGTGCAATGGTTTTTGCAGCGGACGACGGAGAGACGGTACGTAGTTATCATATGTGCGTGTCTTCTTCCGATATAAAGACAAGCAAAGAGCAAACGTCGAAAATGCTTTTTGCAGCGCGTGACGGAGAGAAATTGCACATAGTTATCATATGTGTTTGTGCCTTCGGCGTTTATAAAGACTAGCAAAGAGCAAAAATCGGAGATGTTTTTTTGCAACGGACGACGAAGAAACAGTACGAGTTATCATATGTGCGTGTCTTCTTCCGATATAAAGACAAGCAAACAGCAAAAGTCGGAAATGCTTTTTGCAGCGTATGACGGAGAGACATTGCACGTAGTTATCATATGTGTGTGTGTGTGCGTGTCTACTTCTGATATAAAGACAAGCAAAAAACAAAAGTCGATGATTTTTTTGCAGCGGACGACGGAGAGACAGTACGTAGTTATCATATATTAGTGTCTCCTTCCGATATAAAGACGAACAAGGAGCAAATGTCTTGAGAAAGTTTTATTTAAAGAATCGCAAGATTAAACTGAAAAAAATGTAATTTTTGATACGATGGCAAATGATCGTCAAATTCGATATTTTACCATTCAACTTGTTTACGTAGAGGACACTTTTGAATAACAAAAAATTTGATAAATTATGGAAGAAGAGCAGACTACTTGCTTTAACGCTGCCGAACAAGAAGTTTATGGGTTGGAAAAAGACTAACCGAAAACTTCACTTCTTGTGATCTATGATACGATCTGGATGTAGAAGAATAATTAGGATTTTATAACTGCTAAATCGTACGTACTTGTCCGGGTTAGTGTTAGCGTTGACAAAGTGGAGAAAAAATGTTTAAAAACGATGTACTATCATAAACATGTTAGTTAAATACTGTTTTCAAAAACGCGCTAACAAGATTGTTTAAACTTTGTTTGTAAGCTTCTTCGACCTAGCTCATATATCGTCAGGTGACAAAAGTTTAATTTCTATTGCAAGTAGACCCAAGAAAAATGGGACAAGTGTCAAAACTCAGAATCTACGCGTGCGAAGCAGTACGGATCAGCTAGTGAGAATATATAATCTAAGATGAAAGAACTTAAGTTGGCAGTAAAAAAAAACAAATTTTAGTTTACGAACTCATCTATAAATATATAGAAGACGTTGGCCGGTGGAAAGAAGGTAAACTAACCAACGTTTTGGACATGCCCACATCGTACATAGTAAAGGATAAGGAAAGGGCATCAATGCAGCAGAAACTAAATTTGTCTAAGGTTATTATGGTAAAAGCTAACCTTGTACTACGCTGATAACTTAATCTTCACAAAAGCTGTATCGGCAAGTTAGAATTTCGTCGAGTAGGAAGTGGTATCCCACTAACTAATGAGATTCAGTTTGGTTTTCGGTGTGTCGATTATAATTTAAATAAAAAGAGCGCCTAATCGGGGACAAATATAAACTATATATGTCCGTTATAATACAAAAGAGAATCGAATCATTACAAATCTAAAGGGATTGCGCAGTCAGAAGCAAAGCGCACCATTTATAGTGATAACAGGTAATTACAAAAGAAAGTCATTCGTATCCACGATCGACACCAACACAAATTATGCAATATTAGAAAGAGGTTACTTACAGCTTTTCTGACACGCGATTAGCTATGGCATATCCACCCCATCCCTAAAATTGCTGAAAGTTTAACAGATAGATATACGATGGTATCACAAGTAAGTTGAGAATAGTTCATCTGATGGTTAATATACACTTAATGCGCCTGTATTCAATTAACCATTCAAATTTACATATTTACTTCCGGCGTCCGCACACTTTCTTATTATCGACCCCAAAAGTAGAATTTATTGGGTAATAGTAATAGCAATTTCCAGAGATAACAGACACGTGGAGGTGATCAAATTTGCTGCGATAATACAACAAAAATTAAATCGCGCCGTAAAATTGTAATTGATTTAGCCATTAATAACGAAGATGTTCTAAGACACTTAAAATGTAGATACCATTGTAGTAGCACCAGTGCTGTTCAGCTCGTAGATGACATTTACGACTGGACAAAATTCATACAGCACGAAAAACCTTAGCGAGGTTTTTTAACATAACAAGGCGACGAAAAAAGACGTATTTTATGACTTTAAACTATTTCATTGTTCAGGGTTGGAAAGACTCTAACCGAAAACTTAACTCGCCAGATCTCAACTTTTTTATAACCTAAGTGACCATCTGGATGTAAAATATGGATTAGTGTTTTATAATTCCCGAATTGTTGTCTCAAATAAGATGAGAAAATATATGATGAAAAGCAATTCTCAAACTCAATTAGGAATAAATAAAACTTTATAAAGACTATGTACTAACCCAAAATGATAGAAATTGCAGACGTTTGTTTTTAAAATAGTAGTGTAAAGGAACCTCTTACCCTTTAGAGAAATTGGGTATATTTATTGGAGAACATCAGAATCGAATGTTTCTGGCGTTGGAAGATTACGAGATGGTTGTAAATAATTCCGCTACTGAAATTATGGATGAAACTGGAAATTTTGTTTAGTACTCTTAGAATTCTAGAGTCGATAAGTTGTGATAACAATTATTTCCCGACTGAGGAGGGTATCACACCAAGCCCAAAACCAATGGGTTAACAGAAAAGGAGAATTGTAAAAAAAATAATTCAAACGACTCTATGCTCTGGTGGAAGTCATCAGCTTGTTACCAACGTTTTTGTTACAACGGGCCCTGTTGGTTGGTAACAACACGCCACTCCGTTGTACTAGAACAAATCCTTGGCTTGGAGATACCAAGTGTACTTATGAACTCGTTGTTCAAGAAATAGGATAAAAGCAAACGGGAGAACGATGAACTTTGTATACATATTTTTTCAATCGATAACAATATAATACTTGGTTTTCGTCCACAGGTAATAAGCAAAGATAAATACAAAAAAACAATCAGTTGGTGGTAAAATAGTTACACCATAAAGTTACTTTGGATACTTTCGAGTAGTGTAAGCTTATATTCGGCGAATTAATATTAGGCTCTCTTTCCTTGTATGCGAATCAATTACTAAGGCACTCGAATGGTACAAGCCAACGTAAAAAATAATCAAAAATGTGCAGGTAGCTGAAGGCTGAATCATAACTTCGACGAATTATTAATTATGACTTTAAAACAGACTAATGTTAGCTGAGGGCTTAATATATGTGGTAACGCATAAAAAAATTAATAGTGCAAGTCAGTCGCTTTAATGAACGATACTTCACAGGTTTTCACATATGTGCGAAATTCATATCGATCAGAACTCACGAGGTTATTAATCATGTTAATTATAGCACGTGAATGGCTCTCTTAAATGTGGGACACCATTTCAGGACGATACAACTTTTACCCTTAGTAACTGTATTGAACAGGAGACTTCGAGTCTTCGCCAAATTTGGTATAAAAAATTTTAAGATCACATAAGCCAAATAGCGCTCGACGCCATAACTCTGAAGGTCAACTAAATTGAGGATCACCTTAAATTTGTCAATATACGTAGAAAATCTTCCATTTTAGTAAAATCGCTAAAAGCGTAATACTATAATCACGACGAGGAAAAATTAAATAAAAAGAAATTACTTACAATTCAACGGACAAGGTTTCGATCAAAACCAACCCAGTTACAGCGAATTTTTAACAGGAAATGGTTACCAGCGCAAAATCCCTTCCTGTAGGTATTGAATAAATACGAAAATGTGAAACGTTATTCCTAATGATACGTAACAAATAATCATTTCCAGAGTGAGGAGATTAGCAGATTAAGTTCACGAGCAATGGGTTAACAAAAAAAGGAGAATTGCAAAAAAAATAATCAAAAAAGTTTACTCTGATGGAAATCATCAGTTTGCTCTCGTAAAGTACAGGGCAACCCCGCTTGCTTGTTTCGACGTCTGACTAAACCAACTTTTAACTGGAAGGTTTTTTTGTACTTATGCTGTAGTCGGCATAGATTTATTAAAACCACAACCTTTAGATAAAAGGTTGACAAGTGGAAAAAAGATAAATTAACCAAGGTTTTGGACGTGCTTACATCGTACGTAGTCAAGGACGAAAAAACAGGATAGCAATGTCGCAAAAATTAACTTCGTCTAAGGGAAACTAGGTATGGACATTGGAAAATATTAGAGATGATTGTTTCTGGCAGTAGAAGATTATTACATGGACTTAATTCCGCTACTGAAATGATGAAGAAACTGGAAATTATGTTTAGTGCTCTGGGACTTCAAGAGTCAATAAGATGTGATAAAAATCCTTTCCAGAGTGACGCGATTAATACATCAAGTCTAACGTATCCCATCACAAAGCAAAAATTTTTAAAAAACTATTCAAAAAGACGCTCCATTCTGGTGGAAATTATCCGCATGCTCTTCTAGAATACATAGCTACCCCGCTTACTGGTTTAGACGTCTCACTAAAGCCAACTTTTAATGGGAAGGCTTCCTCCTACCTAAGCTTCAGTCAGCATAGATTTATAAAAGTCGCAATCGTTAGATGAGAATATATAATCTAAAATGGAAGAACTTAAATTAGAAGCAAAAATATTTTATAACAAGTCCGCACGCAAAGAGAAAAAAAATACACGTTCGGATCACATAAACTTGCCTAATAGAAACAATTTTTTTTTAATTTGGAATCAGTTTTTCATAATATACATCAAAAGTTAGATTTATTAGATTGTAGAATGTTTTGATTATAAATGTTGTTGCTTTAGGATAGCATAGATTTGAAGTGTTACTCAAATATTCTGACTTTAAGTATCTTATCTGTTTTAATTGAATCGAATCAACGTAACAGCGATTTTCATTGGATCCAATACTCACCCGCATATTTTTTTAGATATCGTATCTCGATTATTACCAATTCGTCAGTATCCTTCAGGCTCAAGATTACATTCAATTAAGGTATTTTAAGAACTCATTTTAGTTTCGATGAACGTCAACTGTATTTGTGTGATTAAATTTTAATTTATCGATTTTTTTACTCCATTGAAAAAAAATTTAGGTAAGAAAAGGAGAACGTGTCAGAAGATTGCTTGTAATTTATTATGATTTTTTAATTTTTTATAAATATTGTTCTTTATCAGTTATTTTTGAGCAAAATTTTAAGTCTAACGAGCTTTTGACTTGTATTTTATACCAAAGAATAAATACACATACATGACGGTTTGCTGTTTTGAACTCTAAAATGTACAGCAGCTCTCATAAGATTTTTACTATACTTTTCAAACGAACGTATTTAGCGGAATGTAAAAGAAACAGTTTTCTTCGTGCGTTGGTTTTTAAATTTCGCACTAGAGGTCATCTCCAATAGTTTTATTTTATTTCCTTTTAATTTTAAAAATTCACATTTTGTTCGGGACTTTTTTCAAATTTCTACCAACTTTTCTATTTTCATTAACCGCGATCTTTCTATATCTATCAAGATAAAATTGTATTCGAGTACCAACAATATAAATGGTGGCAAAATAAAAAGCTCTGGAATTGGAACATCTTTTATTTTTCTTGTTCTTTAACGGGTCTCGGAATGTATATCATGCCTGCAGCTGAATTTGACACATTTTTTCAACTGTGCTAAGTTTTGGACCTTGGCTATGTTTTGAGCACAATGCTAGGAATCAGCCTGAGACCTCACCTCGGAAACCAACAAATTAAAGAAAAGAGGTGATAACAACTATGGCAAACTCGAAATGGAAGTGGACGGGATACCTAGATTAAAACGGCGTGGCAACGAAAAAGGCGTTGGGTGGTCGACTCAAAAATTGAAACGTGAATGATAGAACTGAAAGGGAAATGAGGAGGCCTTTGTTCAAGAGTTGGCTGTTAAAAAAAATAAATATTTAGTAGAAACAGGACGCCATTTCTTTAAATTTATTTTGGAAAACTTCTTAACTGCCAAAGCAGAAAGGGTGTTAATAAGGACACCTCCGACTTGTAGGGTTCATTTTCTTGGGTGGGTCGGAACCACTAAGGTCTGGACAAGGTAAAGGGAGTGCAACAAGAAGCATCTTTGTGTCTTGGTTTTGGCTTTTGCTACTAGCAAAATAGGGGTTCCTCAGCTAATTAGACTTACGCACTATCTAAAGCCTGATATACCTATGGCTCAATACACGGGTACAGTATAAGTAGTTATTTCGACTTTATTATACTAAGTATAAACAAATATAAACTATGAAACGAAGCAAACATATAATAAAAAGATTCATGTGGAAAAGAGTAGTAGAGGATGAGAGTGGCAAAATAACAACGAGCAAAATGTCAAGCAATAGAGAGAAAGCTTATCTTCAGTAGATTTATTAAAGATCTTCTCTATTTTTTTCCTTTATTATTTTTACTAGAATAAACCATAGATATTTTAATCTTAACATTTAAAAAAAAGGATCTAGAGCGTGTTGCGAGCAAAGATGACTTAGATCTGCGCTCGGCGGCTACTCAAAATGGCTTACCTGCCGTTTTATCCGTATTAGATTTGTTTATAAACTGATTATATTTTGAAAATTTTGTTTCAGGGAAGTGTACAGTACTATCTGCAGTCGATTAGGTCACACGCCTCACATTCCTGAAGACTGGGTTCAAACACTCTTCAATGATATGCGTCTTTATCCGTCCAAATCTCAAGGTAATTATTGCCTTCGATTCGAACTTAACTGCACTATTTTTGGTGCCTTTTTAATCATTATCGCAAAAGCGTCTTATCATTTGCTTTTGCGTTTGCATTCTTTCCTTCCTTATGGATTTAGTTCTCGTCATGTAGCCTTAAGCAAATGTAAACGTAAATGTTTTCAATTTTAATTTATTTACTTTTAAAATTATTTAACCTAAAAAAAGATATTAGTTTCAGAAATGCTACAATGTGCAAGACAATGTGGCCGCAGAAATGGAACAACACCTTTCCTTACTTTTGGAGAGTTTTGTGTATTTGCAAGGGAAATGCAAAAACCACAGATGCATCGGAAAACACAACAGAGATCTCCCACTAATAGTAATAAATATTAATATATTTATCTGTTACCTAACAATTACAATTTTTAGGACACATAAAAAATTGTGAAGTATTTTTAGGTGGTTCTTGTAATCCTACGACTTGGAGAACGGACACTGCTATACCTGAACTGCAAAAGCACGGAATTACGTATTATAATCCAGTGAGTAATAATCGTTTATTTTTTCGATGCATGATTAAAGAATTTTGTAGCAAAGATCTATATGGGGACCTGAACTAGTGGCTGAAGAACATGATGCTAAACAGTCGGCGTCTGTATTATTATTTGTATTAGATAGTCAAACTCGCAGCGTTGCTGGAATGATCGAGGTTGCTTATTTAGTTGCTTCTGATCGATGTGTTGTGGTTGTTGCACATCCATATGAACTAGGTCAGAGTATCATGGGTGAAGATTTATCTTATAGGTGGGTTTATTCAAGCATAAAATATATTCAATGTTTTGTTTTTAAAGATTAACTCGTAGGGAATACGTTGATTTGGTTAGTGGACAGTCAACTTTATTAACGTTGTTAAAAACTCAAGGGGTTAAAGTTTACGTAAATTTAATGTCGGCGCTACAGCGCACTACTAGCATATTGCATTCCACGGGTAGTAAAGTCGAAGAGCAAATTACCAACAAGTTAAGGTACAACACAAGCAAAGAGTTGACTGAAAGACTAATTAGATTTTTTTTAGGAAGTTAAGGGAAACTTTTGATTTATACGACGTTAATGGAACAGGTGAATTGCATTTAAATGACGTTTTAGATGCATACTATCGTCTGACAAAAAAAACTTTACAAATATCGGAGCTGTACAATTATTTAAGTAACCTAAACATCGAGAAGAATAAAACGCGAATCTCGTTTGAACAGTTTTGCGCGTTAGTGGCTGAGTTTACTACAGACAACTGCACTACGATAAACGATGGTAGAATCTTTCGTTTACTCTATTGGAGAAGTACACTTTTGAAGACACAACATCTAATTAGATTGTTTATAGTTCGACCTATCAATTCTGCTATAGGTATTGCTTTTATCACTGCACAAAGTTATGTTATTATTTGGCACTTTGATGTTAGTTTTCAAAAGTGTTTTTTTATTTTTTTTCTTGCATTAGTTTAGTTAGCAATAATTACATTGTAACGTATTTTTAGATTGGGCAAGTCAACCTTTGCAACGTCAGTGTTCAACAAACAATAATACTCACTGTGATATAAATAATGAACACGTAAATTGCAACACACCGAATAATATAAACGAAAGGGAAGTATTTCGTAACGACGTATATCTCGGTGGTTCGGTATCAACTCAAAATAAATGGCGAGAAAATATAGCGATTCCTCTTTTAAAGAAGCACGGTTTAACTTATTATAATCCTGCGATAAGGGAAGGTAATATGGAAATCAACAACGTTTTAAATGGGTGTTTATATTATAACGAAGATAGTAATAATGAACATTTGGATAATTGCGTGTTGCAATGGAAGGAGGTGATTGATAAAAGCAAGGTGTTATTGTTTATGGTGACTAGCGATGCAAAATCGTTGACCACGATGATTTTAGCTGCTCATTATATTGGGTTGGGTAAAAATAATGTAATTTTGTGTATAGAAGCACTTCCATCAGCCGAATCGGAAATGGAAGGAGAAAAGGTATGTAATAAATATTATTTACTTCGTTATAGGGTTAAGTTATAATTTATTCAGAGTAGCCAACATAATTTTTAGTGACATTTTTTTAAATTACATACATTTTATTGTACATGGCACTCTACTGAAATAAAAGTAAACTTAATTAACCGTGTGTTGAGGACGCAAACTTAAAAACGATAATTTTATCAAGAAATCTGAATGTTCATTTTAAATTGTATACAAGATTGCTCACCACTGACATCCGTACAGGACCGTACTCGATTCTTTTTAATGAAACGCCTTGTATATTTTTCATTATCAAATTCTTTGAAATTTTCTTTAATTTTTATTAGATGTTGCCGAAGTTAGATTGTATATCGTTTAACTTGTGGTAAATATTTTAAATTTCTCGCCAGTCCTGCCGGTGACGTACCACGAGACACTACCTTAGTTTTAAGTTTGAGGTTAGATATGGTAATTATGTTGCCAGGTCGATGTAATTGGCGCTTTTTTGTTAGATGTTGAATAGTGAACACGTTTTGTTTGTGCTGATGAATATATATATTATTTAGTATTGGCAATTTGGAATAATCCTGTATCTTCCGACCCATCCTACAAACAGTTCGTTGTATCTTGTAAGCTGAACTTCATTAGATTTATTTGGTAAATGCTTCTTAACGTTGTGTTGAAGTCTGCCATTGTTGTATCTTATTTTTATAAGTTAATTTTACTTTATCAGGTTTCTAATTTCTTCTGCTTTCTCTCTCATGGGGAATTTCATAATGTTAAAATTCAATATTCTGTATTTCTCCAAGGACGGGAAATATATTTTTCTAAAAACATGGGTTTCTCTATCTTTGGTTTACCCTACCTCCCCTTAAAAACAACTTTTACTTTTTATGTATGTATATGGACCGCAGCTTTTACAGGTCCGTACTTAATCTAAAATCAAATAATTGGCCTAACATGTGCCTTAACATACCCCTGGCTTTGAAAGGCTCTGCTTTCAACAAAATGTAACAACAAAATAATATAAGAAATAAAAAATATACGAATATAAAACTTATGTCTAATACCTTAACTGGCACTAGTACTAAGAGGCCTTAAACATACATAACTAAAGGTAGAGGGCAAATTCTTGAAAACGATTGGCGAATCACACCTCCTGTAGTTGGTCGATAGGTCGGAACCTGGGTGTAACTTGATTATTATCCCAACTTTCAGTGATTGTCATTCTTCATTAACAATAGAGTAGTCATGTTCAGCTACAGCCGTTAGAGTGCGCCCAATAAGGAAGTGGGCGTGGGTGAAAGGACTCAAATCGTTGGGATCTTGAAATAAAGGAGTTTCCGGTCGGGAATTTAAAAAGGTTTCTATTTGAGAAATTCATTAAGTTCCTTTAAGGCAGAATTTGCTCCAACAAAATTGGTACCATTGTCTGAATGTATATTTGCCGGCTTCTACGAGAAACGAACCTCCTTAGAGCAACTAAAAGTATTTTGTAGACAAGGTGGTAACTAATTCAAGATGAACTGCTTTGAACACAAAGCAGACAAATAAACATAAATAAGATTTAGACGTCTGACAGTCGCGACTCTTGCGATCTTTAATAGTGAATGGGCCTGCGTAATTTACTCTAAGTTACTAAATGTTGCATGCTGAGTGCGCAAGGCTGGGAGAGATGCCATAATTGGATTGCTTGTTTTAGCAGGAAAAACACCAAAAAACCAAAACCAGGCATGGACTGCCTTTCTGGGTAGATCACGGCTAATCCAATATTATTTCCGGACAATGGCAAGGAGTACTACTGAGGTCTGAGGAGATGGTGTTGCAAGTGAGTGGTTCTAACAAGTAGAAGTTGAATTTGAATTCTGTAACCTGCTTCCGACACGCATGATGCCACTAGAGTTCAAGAACGGATACAAGTTGCCAATAGTACCTGACGGCTGACCTAAGCGCATCAAAAAAGGATTCACTTTGAGAGATGTTTATAATTTTATGAGTAGACTTTTATAACATTTTGCAAGATAGGGCACCATATGAAAAAAACTGATGGGGACAGTTATTAATAAAACGTCTACTGAAAATTTTGATATTGAAAAGGAATCTTTACAGGTGACGGTCGTATAAAGATAAGCAACTGGCCGTTTAAGCTCTGAAAAAACTGATGCAATCGAAAATGGATTTGCAAAAGGTCTTTGTGATTCACCGTATTGCAACCAATGCCGTGGAGAAAGAGCAAATCTGGATTGACTATACTCTGAACATGGGGCTAAATACAACTGGAAGTCAGTTCGTGAATATCAGCAATTGCAAACAAAAGGTTTTGTGAGATTGGAGGGCGTGTTTAACCAACCTAGAACTATTGTAGAATCAGTCCATAAGAAACATCGCGTGCATTGGATATTCAATGCGTTCTCAACACAAACAAAAAGCTTCGAAAGCAAGGTAGCAGCGCACAGCTCTAACTTTGGAAGCGTGAGTGGTTTCAATTGCGAAACCTTAGATTTAGTAGACAGTAATCTAACATGAACCGTAATCATCATCATTGAAAGACTTTAAATAAGTGTACGCACTATACCCATGCATCGAAACATCACAGATCGATGTCATACGACAAGCCGTGGGACACGACAATCACTGAGAATTGGTAGGTCATAACAAAATAAATTCCACTAATCGAAGATGTGATCTGGAACGGGATCATTTTAAGAGAGTTTCTGTAGGAGCTGCTGGAGCACCATCTTGCCTAGAATCGTACAAAGAGACTAAAGGGCAAAAATTTGAATAATGCTTGAAAATATAGCTCGTTTAGCAACAGTTTTGAAAGATAGAGTTGATATTGAAAACGTAAGATCATCCGTTTGGTGGGAGCCAAATTCATGTAACTCTGGATTAATGTCTACCTAGTCGATGTAATCTAAGTACTTAAGAGTCGTTAGAAATCCACTTACGTAATTTGAAACCACTTTGCATACACACTGCTTGAATGATCTAAATCCGTTAAAAGATCATTCACCTAAAGATTCTTTCTGGTAACTTTAGAAAGTTCGGGAAAGGCATCCCTGCAGTCGATTCCAAGCTGAACGAATCTATGAGTGGTCAAAAAAGGAGCAGACGGTAGTCAGATTGTATGTTGCAAGGAGAGACTGTAGCGATAGACGCCAAAGAATGCGTTGCAATGATCTTTGTATGGGGTCAACAAGCACAAGTCGATACATCCCAAAGTCAGCAGATATCGTATAGCAAAATTTCCTAAATCGCATCAAAATCGAGAAGACGTCTTGTATTACAGGACCAACCATTTTTAAGTCGTTCAAGGAATGGCCTGTCGTAGTTTGAACGAAACCATCTAACACCATGCGTAACGTCGTGCTGATACTGCCTTCTTTTAAGATTCCGTGATGAGGCATACAGAAAACGCCTTTCAGAAGTACTGGGAACAACATGCAAAAGATGGTAATAACAGAAATGCCTGAATGAAAGTAAATGAAGCCAAAGCCATTTACGGTGAGGATGTTGTAGTGTAAGGCTCTTTGTGTAGTGATGCTTGTACGCACGGCAATTCAATTGAGGTAAACGTTGTGACATGCAGCTTTTTGACTCTTGAAAACCTGTCCGCATCTGTAAGCTGATGAAACTCTGGACATTCATATAAGTTGCGACTCTATTTGCACATTATACAACAGGGAGCATGACTAACAAAGGATTTAGAAGTGACCTTAACCTTCAGAGGATTGGGTTCTCTTATTATTTTATACAGTTTCCCACTCTCTAGTCGTGTGAGGATCGAGCTTGTCGGCCATCAAATGAATTATAAGTGTTTTGAGAAGATTTTCCGTTGCTGTTAAGCATTTCAATGCATTTACATGTTTGAATAGCATGGCATGAAGATGCCGAATCTTCTTTTCAGATTCCTTGTTCAGTGGCTCAAGATTCAAAAGAGATTTTATGTGGTTATAAACCAACATACGAGAATAGTAAATGAATATAACTGTAAAATGCTTCATTGTTCTTAATTGACATTCCTGAAAATACAATAAGAACGATTATTTATCACATGATAGTAAAGCAAGATTGAGTGACAAGGGAAATACGAATTTTTTGTTTATCATACTAATAATGGTACCTCCCACGCTTCTAAAGGAACGTAATTATTCTTATGATTATACGCATTTAAATCCATACGTATTAACAACATCCAAATAAATGTCTTATTTTTCTACTAGTGTTGCAAAAAGAAAATTGATGGTATGAACGTTATCTAAAAGTAGCAGTAAAGAAAGGCTAAGGGCGCAAACATGCATTGATGAATAAAGGAATATATAGTTCAGCGTTGCAATCAATTTTATTTATACACGAAAATATTTTGTATCAAAATAAAACGCAGCAAATCTTTGACACAAAATCATTCCACTGTTTGCCGATCGCATTCGCTAACAAGCCTAGTTTACACCGCTAACTATTTCATTCGAACTAACTAAGGTGTCCCGTTTTTTTGTTTAGATGAGTGTACATCCATAGAACTGAAAGTCATCCGGCTCGAAGGACTATGTTCACGCGTTTATGGCGAGGTTAAATAATCAGACAATTTCATAATGTTGAAACTCAATATTCTGTAATTCTCGAAGAACATGAAATACGTGTTTTTCTCTATCTTTAGTTTACTCGCCTTCTACAGGCCCGTACTTAATCTAAAATCAAATATTTGTTCCAACAGAGACTTTAACACTTTTGTTTAAATGAATTTTTGATTGTTTCCGGTACGACTTATAACTATTTTTGCGCGCACACTTGTTTCGGGTACTCCTACTAAAGATACATTTCTTTACAGCTTACAACGCAAGCAATCAAAGATTACAATCGAGGAAGGGTTTATTTGTCAGATGTCGCTAAGCGGAAGAAAGTACCAGTATTTGAAAACGTAACTGAAGCTGTGCAATGTGCAATCAATAAGTGTCAAGAAAAGTAGAATTAATTATCGGTATATACCTGAATTTTATTTTGTAAAGAATTTTCTGTTTTATAATCAACCACTTGTCGCTCTCTTTGCTAATAGGTAACGTCAATTGGGAAATGTTAATACGACTAAACGAAAAACATCGTTCCCAAACAACTTGTAAACATCACATTTACGTGAATATTTTAAAACTAAACGGAAAATTCTAAAATTTTATTTATTCGTTTGTGTCATTAAAAAATTCTTATAGTGCTTCGACAAAAATTCTGCATTTCGTTTGATAAAAGTTGCATTTGTACGACTTAATTTTCGAAATGTTTTTTTTTAATGTAAATGTATGAAACGAGCACTTTTACAATTCAACATCACAAGCACATTAGACTCGGTTGATGCTTGTTCGTACATTTATTAGTACGACGCTTTCGAGTGTTACGGTGTTGTTTAACAACTATGCTTAAACGAACCAATTAAGAAGCGTGCAGTATTAAATCTTAAAAAAACTACAAAAGTGGTAGCTAGTACGATGTAACATAATAAAGTTCCTGTTTGCGATTAGGTCTACAAGTACACCTTGATGGCGGCTACTTAATTTTGTAATTAGAAGTACGTTTTAAGAATAGTTGTTAAACGTTTTAGATATTAAGTAACTGAATGATATTATCGTAACATCATCCTAACTTCATTTACATTCATAATTATGTAGGTAATTAAAATTAGCGTTGTCTCTATTTGTATGTTATTGTTTATATAATATTAATTTATACTATATACATAAATAAATATTAATTAAATAATGTCAAAGTGCAATTTAATTAAAGTAAAATTTTTGCGTCTCAAATGGTGATAATATTTTTAATAGCATAGCATTTATCGCAATTAAACAAAATTTTCGTTTTGGATTAACAATAATAATTTTGAACATTTAGGATGGAAAGGCGTACATAGAAAATTGGTTATGAAGATGAGATTGCTTCTCATAGGTTTGGTTTGTACCTGAACATTAAAGAAGAGGGATAATTTATTTAATAATTTACTTATTTACGTGTTTACATTAGATTAGTATAAATAATTTTTTTATAAAAAAATAGAAAAAGTTAACCATCTTAACATACGAAGATGTAAAATCGAAAATCGTAAAAATTTTCAGCTTTAACAATTTGTAAACGTATCTTTGTTACATTGTTGTATTTGTTAAACATATATGTATATACAAATCATTCATTTTATAATCTAAGATTTTTCCGTGTGAAAGAAAATTTAAATGTACTACTGAATTGTTAAAACTATTTATTACAATTTTTTATCTAATACAATAAGATTGAAAACAAAGCGAAATTATTCTTTACCTTTTATTAATTTCATTTTCAGAGTGAAACTTTTCTTTTTTTAAAGGGAAGTATTTTTTGTTGGTGTGGATGGCAACAATGTAGAAAGACAGTCGGCTAAACTACAATTTAAAAGTGTTTTTTTTAAAGAAAAAAGTCAGTAACGAGAAAGGAAGAGAGAATACAGTGTTTAATGCAAGGTTTATTATTATTACTAATACACTAGATTAGCTAACTCGAATATCAGCTGTATATAAAAAAGTGAAGCCAAAAATCGGCATTTGTAAGGTAGGCAAAATATTATTGGTCAGTTCAAAAGCAAAACTGTGTTAACAACATTACCATATTATCAGTATCTCACAAACTACTATTAAAGAATAGCTTTTTAATAACATATACAATGAGATTTAAAGTAGTTCTTATGATACATAGAACTAGAACCACAAAGACAAAGGTGTGGAACTACTCAGAATATGGAAACGCATAGTTAGAGGAAACCACCTACCAGAACGATAAGAAAC
The DNA here is from genome assembly GCA_035610365.1 of Aquatica leii. NCBI lineage: Eukaryota > Metazoa > Arthropoda > Insecta > Coleoptera > Lampyridae > Aquatica > Aquatica leii. Next base: position 60,451 of record JARPUR010000009.1, on the reverse strand, counting down.
CGAGCAACGGAACGTCAACGACCATATAAACCCCGAATTGACGACTTAACCTCCAGTTTCAGAACTTCTGAAGAAGAGACAACTTTTGAAACAGGTCATGGAAGGTTACAATCAAAACTATAGAACCTCTACGGAGAAGAAATATATTTTGCTTCAAGAAAACTAGAGAAATACAATGCAAGAAAACAAAAAACTCTTAACGAACCGGCGTTAGTGGTATAGTGAGGCTGGTTTTGGCTCAAAATTGCTCACGTTTTTTTAAAAATTTGAATTTTGGCTGCGTTCATGTAAATTTGGTTGCGCGCGCAACTTAAAATTTGAAATTACGACAATGCAGGGAGAAATTATTCATACCAGGATTCCTGAAAACCAATAAATAATAAATAAAGATTGTTTTTAAAGTATTTTTAAATTAATCGTATAAATTGCTTAGAAAATAATTTGATTTCCTTAAAATTGTACATTGAAAAAATAACTGTCCTGAAAAAGCGCTGAGTAAGCAAGCGGGAAAAAATTACGCTGTATAAAATGACGACCGCTTAGTAGTTCAAATAGCACATGACTCAGCCGCTGAGTCCACCTGAATGCTCCCATTTACTTTACTACCAAAAAGTTTACAAATTTATAAAACTGAAAAGATATTTAATTCTTTTACGAGGACTCTAAAACATATTTAATACTTTGTGAATATTACAAAGTTATATATCTTCTTGAAAAAACAAAAAAAAAAGTTTAAATTTTTAAAAACCCGCGTTTAACGAAAATTCTTGTGATTGGTTGTTTTATGCGAGCTAACTTCAAGTTCATATTCAAAAAATGTTTTTTATGGTTAAGTCAGTACTGCTACAAATAATTTATCAATAAAATCTAAATAATTAGCAAATCTGGATGAAAAAATAGAAACTATGATTGCTGCCAAAGACCCACAGGTTTATAAAATAGCGTTTGAATTAAATTGTAATCTTTGGGGATTTTAGGAGTTTATACCCAGTGGAAGGCAGCAACTTTTAAACCATCCAGGTCCTTACGAACTATACAATGACGAACACGAAGGTTTGTCTCCTGAAGTGCTTAGAAACGAATTTGAAAAGGTTTCCATAAGCGACAATAAACATAAAGAATGGTGGATAGTACGGAAATCGCCTTGGCCGAACGAACAAACTCAAAATTTGGAAAAAGGAAAATGTTTCGAAAGTGATAACACAAATTACAACGTATCTGAAAATTCGTGGAGTTGGAAAAATGTTGATTCACCAAAACTTAATAAGCGGTTATCTGATATTCAAGGTTCTAAAAAGCGAAATTCGAATGACGGTGAACAAATGAACAACTCTTTTAAAGGGCATAACACTACTAATTTGGGTAATAATTTAAAGTGCCAAAGCTTAGGGGTGATGGAGGAGGAGTTGTATGTAAAGGATAACGTTGTTATTTGGAGTAAAGGTATAACTTCAACTGGGAATTGTACCCAATTCGATAGTTCTAGAATCACAGTTTGTTCCTACACCAGTCAGTATCTTATTAAGCATGCACAGTGGTGCACGTTTTACTGCGAGCTTCCACCTTTTAATAATGCGAATCAAGATTTTCATGCGAAAGTCGATGAGCCACAAGGTACACCAATGCCGAGCATTTGTATCGTCGATAGTCACAATCTGAAAGTATTTTCTGTGGATAGTGAAGATTTTGTATCTACTTTGCCTTTTGAAGTAGGAAGGATTTGGAACACTAAATTTGGTATAATATTAGAAAGGGATAAAAGTCAGTTTGGGGTTATTTTAAAAACGGTTGTAACAGGAATAGTTTTCAGGTTTGGATAAAAAACATAACGATGTTGGTGGTCCGACTGTATTTTCTATGGTTCATCCTTTGGACGAAGTGTCACCTGTAGCAATTGCACAAGGTTCTGTACATCTTATTGAAGACAACTCTATAAGCATAGTGTTCACGTCGGAGAAACCGAGTATTTGCATGATGTATGATTCACACACGTCACAACATAGTGTTTACACAATAAGAAAAGTTCGGAATGATGAGTGGGTTGAGATGTCTACTAAGTTAAGAAGTGAACCGCCGTCGTTGCATAATCTTTCCAGTCGTGTCAGTATAATTTTATTTTTAATCAACAAAAATGTAATGTTTGAGTTATTTGTAGCTGAAAAATCGATTGTCAATGTGGGAAACAAGAAGTGAAACGCCTTCTCCGTTTCTTAGTCGGCCAACCAGCGTTAACATGCACACTCATAGTCACCAACCTTCTAGATCTCATAGTCCGATGGCAGCAATTAGGTATGTTTAAATGTCAATGCAAGGACGTTTACTATGAAATTTTTTTTTAGTCGATGCCAATCTCCTACCGTGTCTCCGTTAGTTAGTAGCAATCCATGGTTACCAAAATTATCTCGCTTGCATAATTCTTTGCGAGTTGGAACTACAAACACCAGCTTGCCAATGACTTCTACGCAGATAGATATTGCTGATGATTATCATTATGTAAATCCGTTATTATGCTTTGAACACATATGGACGGACAGCTTTACTACACAGTTAGTATAGAATTATTAGATTTTTGATTATATATTTGTATTCTTTGCTGCTGTAGGCAGTTGGTTTATTTTGTTTAGTCCTTTTTTTGCTTCTGCCGTTTTTGTTGAGTTTTAAATATTCTTAACCAAAGTTGTTCTATTCATGTGTAGACATTCGTCCGGTTCTGGCGTGGTGTAGGGGCGAATGTAGGAACATTGAAGGGGAGGGGGGACACCAGAATAACATCATAATAGTGTACAGTGCAGTAATTTTTGTAAAAGATTAAACTACTATTTTTTCTTTATATTCTATCCAGGAACCGCGCCTGGCGTGGTAAGACGTTTACACGTGTGAAACCGCTCCTAGTTATTAAGTGAAATTTGCCGGAAAAGTAGCTATTAATTTAGAGGTGTTAGTGCAATTAGGTGAAAGAAGTAAAAGGGAATACCTTACAACAATTAGAATTGACATCGCCGGTAGGAGGAGTGGTCAACGGCTTAAGTAATGCACATGAGTGAGAACGGACAAATCATTGGGATCCGAACTCATCGAGTACAATAGACTCGATTTGGATTAGGACTGTATTTAGACTCTTTATAAGTGAAGATTTGTTTACTGAAGATATGGTGGGTTTTGACGGATTTTACTCTGACTTCCCACAACTCACCAAAATGCGAAAAGGAGGCAGGGTTGAAATGCCATTTAATGGTCAAAGTGTCAGCGAACTGTCGACACAACCTCTGAAGTATGCGACTACGCCGATAAAATTGGTGCCACAGTCACTGTAGATCACTACTACGACGATGTCGAAACCTATTCTAACTGGACGGCTTTGACGACAAAGCAAATAAATATGCATCTGTAACCCTTGTAGATTTTCGCTCTTCTCACTCGACCTGATGTCATAGAAAACGGCCGGCGTAATCAACGCCAACTCGTGAGAACTTGCGACACACAAGACGCAGGAAGATCGCCCATAAGGCGGTACTAACACATAGACGTACTTGAAAACGATTAGACAGATAGTGCTTGATTGGTAAGATCCAAAATTGTTGTGACAATAAAAAATTGTTGAATAAATTAGGTACCCAATCCTTTTCTTGCCGGGTTATCAACACGACGGTTTACTCTTCCAAAGGAGCTTCTTCCTCTGGTTTGAATCCACCGGAAGGATCGAACAAATCATCAAAGGTAGGGTATTTTAAAAAATGACGGACCCGCCCACCAAAGAGAACAGGACAAAGTGTCTTCTGGTAGGAGACTACGAGAGGTTGGATAAGGCGGGTTCTGTCCGGAACGGACATGTTTCCAATATTCTGGCGGAACTCGCTCCTGAAGGAGGCTTATGCGATTCGATACGATAGGGCGCCAACGATGCGGCGACGACTAGATCCAAGTTAAGGCAACTGTGCAGTCACTCCAAACGAATATCTTTAAAAGGGCTTGGCAACCACAAGATTAATACGGATATTCTTGGCGTTATCGATAAAATCAAAATAGATCACAAAAGCATAACCTAGTTGCGAGGCGTTACTTAACGCATGCAGCTGACATCACTCGTACGACGTATGCGATAATAATCTAATGATTTCACTCCCACCAATGAAGGAAGCTCCTTTTTAAACTGAGTCTATGACTCACAAACATCCGAAGGCGGTGGGTCATTCCACCCGAAACTCAAAGACCAGAGATGCTGAAAGAGTCTCATGGTGAATAAAATTACTGGAGATGAAAATTCTATTATATCGTATACTCTTGCGATTTTAGAGAGAACCAAATGCTGGGTACATGAAAGATCTTGCACCTTAACCGTGAACGAAAACGCGTCACAGTTTGATTGCTTTTGTAGGCCGAGAATTTTTATAACCTACTCCGCGTCTTCGTGGATTGTTAACGGCTGTTCTGTCGGAAGATCGCCTAACAATAAAATATTATTGATGACCCATTTTTGCAGCTCAAAACAACATTTCAACAATCGTGTTAGCTGACTCTTTAGTTCTCGAGCAGCCTCTAAAGTGTCTGCCCCGGACGCAACATTGTCTACACATAAATCTGAACGAATGCCTTGCGCAGCAAGCAGAAATTGTGGTTGATCTTCATCTGCCATCTGTAGAGACAACGAGTGGCCAAATAAGGCGAAGGTGACATACGAAAACGAACTAAAATGGTTACTATATCGTTTTGCAATTTAAACCCGACGAGTAGGAAATCTTTGACAACCATACGCATTTTGAGGTGGCCTGCTTCAAGTTTAAACAATGCTTTTTTTGGAGGGCGCGGACATATGACCCGATGCGTAATCTTTCATAATGCAGAATAGATGCCGCGGACGTCAGGTTGACTGTCAAATGCGAGCAAACGACGATCACCAATCTCCATCGTATTATTGGCAATCTTTGAAAGACGAAACACCAAAACGAGCGGAAAGGTTTTCCATTTCTCCTCTCTTAGCAACTTACCCAAGTTATCTGCTTTCAGTCTTTTCCCCAATTCTATTTCTATCTTATTTAAAACACCCTCTTACCTTGGGCATTCTATAACATGTTTTGCAGCATTCACTTTCGCGTCGCAATACACGCATCTCTCTTTTTTCTATTTTTGTGACATAGGAACCAAATCTCCCGTGATTCGTCAGATAGTGGTTCAAACCCGTCGCTCCCCATTTCACCTACTCATCCATTCTGTTAATTAGCCCGTGCGTTTATCTGCCAACGTTGGCCCTATTCCACCTTTCTTGCCACTCGTTCATCATCGTGTCTGTAGATGGATGGTGTTCGAAACCTCTCACCTCTTTTTTATACTCTCCTTAATAGGCAGTATCCCGGCCACCAACAAGATGGTTTCCGTCAAGACCGTCCTATAGGCCGCAGTCATTCTCAAGACAGGCCCCAGTCTCGGCTCCAAAATAGGAACTCCTACATACATTCTTCTCCGATCAGAGTTTGGTCCTCCCACGCTGGGCATGAGTGGAACCAAACTTTTTACGGATTTTTCTGTTTTCTCGCATACACGCCTTAGGTGCTCATTCGTTCGTTCTCTCCGAAACATACCCCCAACTACTTCAAGGCCTTCCCACTTTTGTTGTCCAAATCCTCCTACTCTTATAGAAAAATTCTTCATCCGACCACTTCGGTTTTATCTGAGGCCAGACATAGACCGTGATCTTTCAACCAGCCTTTACCTTATAAATCTTTTCCGCTCTCCTTTTTGCCAGATCTGCGGTTTTACCTTAGATTACCATAGCTAGGTCGTCTGCGTATCCCAACAGCGTGACACCGTCAAAGATCACCAGCTCCAGTACTTCGTCGTAGTAGAGGTTCCACGGAAACACTGACCTTTGCGAGACTCTGTTGTGATTTCTATTTTTTCACTTGTCCCGACGTACAGCCACTTATCTCTTAGGTAATCTTTTACTATAATTAGCAAGTACGCCGGTGCACCTTTGTCTTCCATGGCCCTGACTATGCCCGACCGTGGCACGCGTTCTGAACGTCGAGCTTGTCTGTTTTGTCGTCTTATGTTATCTACAATTCTTAAAACACTTTTTTTAAAACTGGAAGAAGGCATATCGGTCTAAACCTCCCGGCTCTTCCGTTAGGCTTAGGTGGTTTTGGTACCAGTGCCAAACTTCCGGTCTTCTATTCTCTCAGGAAGGAATCGCTTCCATTTGTTGACGGATGACAGCAGGTCGTCCCTAATCTTTCTCACTTTTCATGCGTTTTACGGCATTTTTTAGCTTCTCTCTCGTTGCCAAAGGTATCTCGTTGGTCGGCACCTTTCTCCACTCGATCTTATCGTCCCTTGGAAACAGTGGCGTAACGATCCCTCCCGGGGCCCCGATGCATGGTCGGTCCGGGGCCCCAGCTTACAAGCAAAAAAAGGGGAAAAGGAAAATTTTAGACACTGTTTTCATTTGCGTATTTCGAACGTTTAAGAACAATCTATTTACAGTATAAGGATAACATACTGAAACGTTCGAGAAATTACTTGCAAATGCAAGAGCCTTCTAGAAGCTGTTATCTATTTTCTAGAAGTTATAGCGAAAAGTAGGGAACGATCGAGAAGGATTTCCGTATGTTTCTATATAGCGACGAGACAGATCGTAGGTCAGTTATTGCTGGAATGTGAATGCATGCAGTATTAAGAAGATTATTCAAGTGAAGATAAATAAGTGATTAGCACGTGCGAAATTTTAAATAAATAACAGTGTACACCGAATCGAGTGAACGTGACTTACAGTGTGAAATCCGAGGACGTTATCTTATCTCGTGTTAGTGATAGTGTTATACAACGGTTATACATAAATTCGTGTAAGTGTTTTCATTAAATATTATTAGATTTCATTAAGTTCGGTTAATTTAAAAGTGTACATATTTCTAGATTAAGTAAACGTATTTTTAGTCGTTATAAATAAATTAGTTTTTAATAAATAAAAGACGTAACAATACTTAGATTCTAACCCTCCGGACTTTCGTTTTAACGAACGCATCGATAATCTCGTCCAGATTCGCTTTCAAGGAGTTGGTTACCTTGTTCTCTATGGACAAAATACTCAAGTCCGCTAACCTATCTTGTCCTATCGAGTTTCCAAGGTAATTTTTGATCATCTTCAGTTTCGAGAATGATCACTCTGCCGTTGCAACTGTCATGGGAATTGACACGAAGAGTAAAAGTACGGAACACACATCCGGGAAACTAGCCGAGAGGCTGAAATACTCGATCAGAACCAAGTTTGCCAACTCCCTGATGGAACGGATTTTCGACAATTGGTCCTTCAGACAGCTTCGCAAGGAGAAGAGTTGATTTAACAGTTGGTCGGTTACGTCGTCGTGGTACATTTCGCTGAACTTTTCGCACCGCTTCGCAAGTTCTTCTGAAAACTCCAATAAATTCTGTGGCTGAATTATCGCGAACGAATCGACAATTTGGCTCAAGCCAACAAATCGGTGTCTCAATTGACTGACTACAATATCCAAACACGCATAGTAAACATTTACTTGGAATCGTTTCTCGCCGTCAGACAGACGTTGGTCTTCGCAAAGTTGGTCAAGATGGCGCTTCGTCTTTCTAACCCGTTTCGCAGAAAATTCCGGTTTCACACCCCATGCGATAGCCAGCTTCACTGCATCGGATTTGGCTTTGTCGAAGTGACCTCTAAATTCCGTTAAATTTTTCCGGGCTGCTTCAATCAGATCTCGGGCTTGCCACAGATTAAAATCAGACTTTTGGAGATTTTGTGAAACGGCATTGGTCGCGTTCAAGATATGTGAATGTAGCACAACTTGGAAGACAAACTCAAACGTCTCGATTTCTTTCTTTAAATTGCACGCATCTGCTCGCTCAGATGGGCTCTTACTGGTTAAGATTATTTTTGACAAAGCGCGTAAAATATCCGAATATCTGTGACGAACAGCCAAAAGCAAATCATTTCTAGAGATGTACCGAATATTCGGTTAACTATTCGGCGAACGGAATATTCGGCCACTTTACCGAATATTCGGTATTCGGTTACCGAACAAAATCGTTATTCGGTACATCTCTACAATAAGCACTACCGGGAGAATGTTTACAAATGTTGCATAGATTAAAATTTTCTATGAGTGACTATTTTTAATTTATTTTTTTCAATAGCAAATTAATTAAAAATATACCTAAAATAAATGCCTTACGCCAAGGACCAAATTTTTCATAAAAAAAGTGTAATAGATTCTGAATGTTTCGTAACAAAGGAACAGATTTTCTGTAATTGTAATAGATCTATATTCGCTTTAAGTTTGACGTGGTATTTATATTTATGGGACACGACGCGTATAGAAAAAGTAACCAAACATTTAGTTTCGAATGTAATTCATTATTCGGCCAAATATTCGGCTAGGCCGAATAATCAGGGCCGAATATTCGTTATTCGGTTACCAAACAAAATCGTTATTCGGTACATCTCTAATCATTTCTGCTGGACCACCTGGTAGGGCACAAACGCTTCAATCGTAGGTCGCTTGCCTTCTCCGCTGATGTTAGTATTTCTAAGAGCAAGGCCCAACGCTTGATGCTGACAGCGAAAAAAACGTACAGTTGCGAAAAACTTGCTGACCTCCAAAATGCCATTCAACGCATCATTCAACACAAGATTTAAATTGTGGGCAGCGCAGTGTACATAAACTTCCCGATCAACTTCGGCCAAAATTCGATGTTGAACCCCTGAATATTGACCGCTCATGACTGCTGCTCCGTCGTAACCTTGCCCTCGGCATTTTGATAAATCGATACCTGAAAACCATATCAAGAATGCATATTAAAACCATTTAACATTGTACAACGCATATTGAGTAAAAAATAAAAATATTCCAGATCGAAAATACCTTTGCTTTTGATGCTGTCGATTATTTCTTCTTGAAGACCTTGCGTCGAACCATCGTCAACTTTCTTGAAGCCCAGAAACGATTCGTTGATCTTAATCCCGGTCGGCCTTCCAGATTCGTTTTGAACTACAGTGACGTACCGACAAACTGGACTGAGTTGATCGATTTTCGCGATGTCTTGGGTCGTGTCCATTATAATAGAGTAAAGAGGCGCTGACTTTATATCGTTTACAATCTTGTTGGAAACAGGCTGACTCAACAAATTTATCAGCTCGTTCTGGATTGCTGGACTTAAATATCGTATTGAACGCGCCGGTTTCATGATCAGTTCCTGCAAAGTCGCATCGTACTTAGCAAGTAACTCAACAATTGACAAAAAGTTGCCGTTATGCCCATCATTACTGCCAATCTGTTCACGATGTCCCCGAAATATCAGGTTACACGTAGCCAAGGTGATTGTGATGTTCAACAGCCGATCCAGTACTTTACGCCAATACGATTGTTCTTTCAAAATCTCATTTTCGCGGTCATGATCTATTGTTGAATTATTTTGCCACATTTCAAATGTGAACAAGCATTCAGATGAATCCGCAATCGTTCATGTTCGTGTATTTTCTTAGACAAATTCCGCCAAGCGCGTATTCCGTCAATCCAGGACGACTGAAAGTTTGGACTTTGTCCAGCAAATAACCAGCAAGGTTCACAGTACGCATAGTCCAGAATCTTTGAATAGCAGAGCCATTTCCTCGGAATTTTGACACCGGCTTTGTTGGTGATCTCGTAAAAGAAGTCCGAAAAATGCGATTTAGTTTCCCCGTCGACAGGAAATGGTCCACGTGGACGACATGTTCCAACGGAAATGACAAATCTTTTCTCTTCAGGAGTTAAAACTGGATTCTCGAAGAGTCCTTTATCGGATAGATGCAAATCATTCTGCAGCGTGGAAGCGTTTGTCTTTTCGCCTGGAATAGACAACTCTGCATCTTGGCTATAATTCAAATTATGTAATTACTAATTTCTTATCAATTCTTTTATCATAATATCCGTAGTCTAAATAATATGTGTACATACTCAATTATACTGGCAAGTACTGGTTTGAGGTTTTTGTCAATGTCTGAAGTTTTAGGAACTGCCTTCGTCGGGTGAACTTGGACTGGCGAATTTAGGCTAGCTTGTTTAGGTGCCAAAACGGGATTCTTGAAACGTCCTGTATCGGATTGATGCAAATCACTCTGCAGCTGAGGGGAAGCTTTTGTCTTTTCGCCTGAAATAGACGAATCTGCATCTTGGCTGTAATTCAAATTATAATTAATAATCTTATCAATTATTTTATTTTAATATCCGCAGTCTCGGAACTATGTGTATACATACCCAATTATAATTTATAACATTGTTATACATTTTGTCAAAATGACAATTTTTATAGTTAGCAGTTAGATTGAACATCTGGAACCGCCCCCCCCCCCCCCCAGGAGAGATCCATACACGACATGCAAATCCTTTAGTAAAAAACACAAATTTGTGTTTAGTATATATAAGATTGTTATACGTTTCGTTAATATCACAATTTTTATGCTTAGTAATTAAATTGAACATCTGGAACCGGGGCCCCCAGACGGGATCCATACGCGACATGTAAATCCTTTCATTTCGATGTTACGTCGAAAAGTTATATATCACTTATAACGAGATTCTGAGGTGGGTCCATTTCAAGACACGAAAGAAAGAAAAAACGAATGTTGTCTACAACTAGAATAAATTAAATTTCTTTATCAATCGTGCAACAAATGATTGATAGTAAGATTTGGGGGCCCAAATGTCGCACAATAATGGAGGCCCCGTAAAGTCGTTACCACAGATTTTACGGATCTTATTGAAAAATATTGAATCCCTATTTTTCATTTTAAAAAATCATACCAAAATAAATAATTACTTTTTGTTCTCAACTGTAACGAACAACCAAAAAAAAAGCCTCAAATGGGGGCCCCACCGCGTTGCATCCGCTGGACCGGCGGTAGTTACGCCACTGCTTGGAAACAGTTCCCTTACCAGATGTACTCTTTCTTTTGCTCCCATACTCACTTTTACTTTTACGCCAACCTTTCCCGTCACGTTGTTGTATTTACTCTTAACTTTCGCTGTCTACTGTCCACCAATACTTTACCTTTTTCCTATGATTCTTATCCTTTTCGGCTCTTTCTTCCAGTTTTTTTAGAACTTCTTCATTCGATCTCGTGCTACTTTCATTACTACACCTTTTTAACATTTATTCCATACCCAACGTAAGTATCTGAGAGTTTCTTCTTGCATCACCTCCCATTCACTCACTAAAGAAACGTCGATTGCTAGTTTCCCCTTACAAAAATTGGTGCACGTCCCCGGTTTGCTACGGCCGAGGGACGCTGCCAATTCGGCGACGACTTCTTCCCTCGAGTTCGTAAAAGTCGATCCCCAAGTGGCTTGCTTGGAGTTTACGTCTCCTGCCAATATGACCGTCTCTTTTCTGCCTTTTCTCTTTGTTTTCCACTCGTTGATAATGTCCAAGAAGTAGTCCTTCTATATATTGGGGGAGACGTAGACTCCGCGAATAGTAATATCCTCTACCTCCACTATTATTAGGCCTAGTCTTTTTTCGATTTTTTTACCCTTACATTGCTACCGCGTCTTTCTAATTTTATTCTCATCTATACCACACACCTCCTTTTGATAGATCGAGCTGTTAAAGCCGCTTTTCCTACCTAGATACTCCAAGGTCTTACTCAACACTGGCTTTTACGCCGTAGGCTTTTACATATTTTCTTAATTTGTTGAAAGTCCAAGCTCCTCACTACTTCCTCTATCCCTTTATATATTCAAGTCGTTTATAGCATCTTTCTGAAATTATACATGCTTGACTCCCCTAATCTCGCAATGTTCTTATGGTTTGATAGTTTTCTAAATGGTTTTGGTTTTCAACGACGACAGTTGTCAACAACACTGTACACGATGAACGCGTTGTGGCCACACCTACAGTGGTCGGTGCAACAACGGGAATTGGGGTATGAAAATTATAAAATACAAAACCAGGAATATAAGAAGGTCGACAAGTTTAAATACCTGGGAGTTACGTTAACAGAGGATGAAGACAAAATATTGACAGCAAATAGGGCGGATAGGAAATTGTTAAAAAGCAAACACATCTCAAAGAAAACAAAAATAATATAATTACAACACGCTATGTAAGGCGCGGAAACAATGTCATTGACAAACAAAGACGAGGAAAAGCTGAGGGTACTGGAAATAATACTCAGAAGTTTCAGAAAATGAATGAATTCGAAGGAACCACGAAATAGCACAAGAGATAGAAGTGAATATAGTGGAAAAAATAAAACAGCAGATGATGCAATGGCTTGGGTATGTGTTAAGGGCTGATCAGCAAAAAAAAACCATAGTAATGAACTGGATATCAGCTGGGGAAAGAAGAAAAGGAAGACCGCAGTCGACGTGGCTGGAAAGCTTCTCTGTTGTGGTGTTAAACTACTCATTCATTCATGCGTATACATTAAATTTACAACCAAACATTTTATTTTCAGGGACAACACGGGACCTGCATCAAAAGTATTTCTAATTGACGATTTGGTCGGACGATATTATTTATGTTATCTCATACCATCTCGATTGCAATTATCAATGGTTTGTGTCGAAATGTCGTCAGCGAATAGTCTTACGTTTGGTTTATTAACAAGCGTAAGTGCAAAAGACGCAGTTGCAGTGCCCGTAAGTTTAAAATTCTCTAATTCAAGTAATCGATTTTTAGGTTTTAGCACTTGCATATGTTAGCAATTTTGGAACATTCTGGAAGCATTGTTTTGTATTCAGGGCTAACTGTTGTGGGTAAATTACACGTCGGTGGTGTTTTAGCACAACACGTGTTATCTCCTTGTATGGTGCGGTCGTTTCCTCAATTTAATTCGCCTTTTCCTAGGTAATACAAATACTGTAAAAGTTTTAGGTTTATTTTGTTTTATATTTTTGCAGGCGCAGCACGTTGTTACCTCAATATAGTACACCGATATCTGGTCCCAATTTCGACGAACATTTTTTATCGCCTGTTTTACCTACAGGATCCAGCATTCAAACGAATTTACAAATAATTTTAGATCCGTACAAATATAAAAGTAAGCAGTTTTATATATTTTTTGAAAATGTCACTAAATAGGAAATGACGTCATAAATTGCGTTATTGTTCTTCGTAGCCGAAATGGGTAGGACACAGCTTAACGGATTGAGAGATGTCATAGCGGACCGGATAACTTTACAATATTCGGATGGAACGTATTACCGAATCACCCTTCCGCCAATAGCCACTTCAACATTAATAGAAAACTGCTTGAACGCGTTAAGGCAGGTTTTGCCGCGTGATAGTACTGTTACACTTTTGACACGTTGGTACGCTGTTCGCAATGCACCAGGACCTGTCGATCTAAACGTCGAACAAGAATGGGAAATGTTTACTTCATTAATTTACGGTAAATATTTTATCTTTGTTTCGGAACAAAATAAACCAGTTTTGAATTTAGAGTTACTGGGATACGACACTGAGCAATCAAGCGAAATGCCTTGCGATTCTCCTATGACACCGTTATATGTAGCTAAACGTCAAAGACAAACTTCGTTAGGATCCAACGCCGATTGGAATTATCTCGTTGATTCTAAAGTACATAAACTGAGTTATCATTCCACGGCAACACTCTTAAACTTAAAAGCTTCTACTAAAACATCTTCGCCAATAAAAAACGCCGAAATCAAAATTAACACGAATTCGATCTTGTTTTCGAACATTCGCGTTATTCACTACACGTTACATTTACTGTACGAGGACTTTAAATTAAATGTGATTAGAATGGAGCAATTGCCTCTTATGGCACAGTTCTTAAGTAAACTCTCTTCCGATTTGATGCTAAAAAATTACGTCACGTATTACTGGAAGGATTTTCCTTATTATTGCTCCAAATATAATTCCGAATCAAGCGTTATTGGTATTGGTAACTTAAAGAACGTAGTGAAATGGTCGTGCATGCAAGAACAACCAGAAAATATTATCGAGTACGTTTATTTACTATTAAAAAACACCGACGTCACATCTTATCCGTATATACCTAACGTTAACGAACGATCGAAAGCTGTGGCACAGTTGTGTGGAATTTACATTAAGAAGAGCTGTTCTAATACAGAAGTTTTTGTAGATAGTTTTGCAAACAACGTTTTTAATACGAGACCTTTTTCGACGCCGAAAGCGAAACAAATCCATTCGGAAAATATTTCTGAAAGAATCGCTTTGTTAATGACCGAAATGGGTATCGCTAGTCGAGATTTGGATAGTTTTCCTATTGGGATTAATCTGCTGTTATACGGAGCTTTATGGAAGTGCCGAGAAAAGCCTCCTGTTGATTGGTGTCCGGAAACTTATAATTTGCTTCAGAGGCCCGATTTGGCTGCTCAAGCGGAACTCGTTAAAAAGGTATTTATCGTTTAGTTATTTGTTTATTTTGAGACAGGTGTTAAAACAAACACCGACAGGTGAAGCTAAACGCACGAAATGTGTATTAAATTTTTATGTCGGTAATATAGGCACCTACTTGCATTATTACAATGAATGCAATTTGACAAATTTAAAATTGCGTTTTCTGACTATTTACCTATTAAAATTTTCTTGAGTAACCACTTTGCTTACATGTAAGAAGTATTAAAGACAAATGAAATGCTTAAATGTCACACTTATAAATGTACAATCTAAATTTGTCGGTAACTTGATAGCTGTCGATAGCGAACTGTAATCATAATTGACATAGTTGCCACGAGATGGCGCATTTCTAAAATTAAAATATAATGTAAAGTAACATTTATTTATATAAAGTTTAGTATTATCTAATTCACATAGTTTTTAGATGTTTTTTAAAGCCTGGAATTTATTTCTTGTTTTACCGCACAGTAGAGGATTTCACAATACTATGATACAACAACCTGTGTAAAAATCAAGTTATATTTGATGTACAAAGGATTATAAAATACGGTTTTTAGTCTCCTTAAGTGTAAACCGTATTTTATAATTCTTATATCATAGTTTTGGTATCTCGTAGAATCGTTGGTCAGGAGCAATCCTCTGCCTAGACGACACAGTCATTAAGTCCGCTCGTGTTATTTGATATTCGTAGTATTGCTTTCAAGTGTAACAATTTCTGAACAACTTGGGTTTAGGAACATGAACTTGGCAGATCCCAACTGGAACGTCCCCGGGAATATTGATTTCCTTTTAGGTGCTGATGTATTTCCACGTGTTGTCAAATCGATGGTCTAGCCGACATGATTACAATATTTGGGCAATGCTGTTACACAACCACATTCATTTTTTGTTTCCTCAGAACCTAGTCTTGATTAGGAGAAGCAGACAGGCAGAAAATTAGTTTGCCAGCACACATACTAGAGACCGTTCGCGTCGTTTCGTAGTTTTGTTGGTGTTTAAGGACATGAAATCGATGCACATTGTCGTCTTTTATCATTTAAACGTCGCTTACCGTTGAACACTTTTATATGAGAAAAATATGAGGTCTTGACTTAAAACACGTTCGTTAATTTTCTCGATTGTGAAATCAAATTTTACAGAATCACTGCATATTTTCTGCGATTTATTGCAAATTGTCGTACTTACATTAAAAAACATAATGTTTTAAGCACATCCGACTTGTATCAAGCACTCATTCGCTTAGTCAAAATAGTACCATTGGGGACATTTCAAAGGGAATTTGAAAATATTCGTAAAGAATGTTATTGCGCCAAGTATCTTCAAAAATTATCATTTTTTATAGATAATGATGGAGTCTTGAGAGTCGGTGGTCGTTTAGCTCGATCATCACTATCATACGGCGCAAAGCACCTCGCTTTATTGCCTAATAACCATCGTCTGACAATTTAGATTGTGGCGAATGCTCATCTCGAAAATAAACACAACTTTATATTCGGTACAACAAAATTTTTGGATCATTTGGCTCGCCGAGTAATTCGTCGTTGTTTATCACATTGTCAATCATGCTTTAGGAATCGACCCAATTCACTCGTACCCTCATAGCATAATTACCCGACGCGCTTCTAAACACCCTAAAGTTTATTTGTGTTTGTGTGCTTTGCTACCAAAGCCTTGGAATAGGTTCAGATTTAACAAGTGAGACTTTTTTCGATGCGTTATTTCTCGTATACCGCGGTTGCTGCAATCGTATCTTCAGTGATTGTAGCACCAGCTTCGTCGGGGCCAAGAAACAACTGGCTGCTAAATTCAAATTTGCAGTGGAAAATTTTGGTGGTTTGTGGGATCTGTTAAAACCCATTTTTTGCGGGTAATTAGGAATCAAATTACTTTTGAGGAGTTTTGTGCAAATAGAGGCAGTCCTCAATACTCGACTTCTATATAGTCTTAGTTCAGATCCAAATCACTTGAGCGTGTTATCACTCGGTCATTTTTTGACTTTAGAATATTTAACGTCGTATCGGACCCAGATTTGTCCATTTGAAAATGATTCGTCTTTCGCTATGGCGCAGATGGAAAACGCATACCTGCTCACATTATATTAATGCGGAAAGGGGTTAAAATCAAAGGTGCTTGAGCCAATAGATATTGGCAAGTTAGCCTTAATCAAAGAAGTGTTGAGTCCACCTTTACATTGGAGAATGGGCAGAATTGTATCTCGGAAAGGATAATATTATTCGCGTGGCGACAGTTCGTACTGTTCAAGCGCCTTCTAGTATAGTTATGCCCGCTGTCTTTACAGTAACATTGTATTTAGCCAACTTCACAGCGGCATTATCCACTAAGAGCAATAGGGATTCTTGTGAGTAACCTAATTTTGCAAAAAGTCGACTGAGCCAAACTAATTCTTTTACTCCCTTGCTAGCAGATAGGAATTCCGCTTCCGTTGTAGATAGTGCTACTGACTTTTATAGCTGACTACACCGCGACAGCACGAGCAAATATTGCAACAACTCTTGTTGTTGAACGTCTAGTTTTCCACAGTTTTAAAATGAATACCACAAATGATGGTTTCTTTCAAGTATTTGAAGATTCGCTTTACACTGACCCAATTAGCATCTGTTGGTTTTTCATAGTGTGACGCTTACTCCGGATTGCACTGCTTAGCTGTAATAAAAAGCTAATGGACGGAACGGTTCTCGGGCGCCAGATTTGTTCGAGGAGTTTACTCTCCTGTTCGACGGCACTGTCCGGGTAACTACAGTGAAGACACGATTGTCCAAGGCTTCAAACGGACCTAAAAGCGGAGCGAGGCGACGGAAATAAAATACACAATACTAAATCAAAATAACTTTATTTATTCTCAAAATCAACAACGAACGGTACAGAGGCGACGGCCACAACCAAGCAAGCGGAAGGTGATCTATAAACCAATGAGTGATTAGCGTGCGTTCGACAAGCGGTGACGTCGGTGACTAAGCGAGCAAGCATGCACTAGGGTAGCAACCTCCGTTGGTTGGATCGGTAGAAGGGGTTTACTCGGATTCGTACTTAAGAGGGAGGAGAAGGGACGTGGGCACGGTACTGGAAGGCTTATCCGCAGGCCAAAGCTAAACACTACGGAGACGACGTGTTGACGGCGTATTCGCAGGCCAAAGCCAAACACTACGAATACGACGCTCGGTAATGGATGGGGGAAGGCGTATCCGCAGGCCAAAGCCAAACACTACGGAGACGACGTGTTGACGGCGTATTCGCAGGCCAAAGCCAAACACTACGAATACGACGCCCGGTACGGATGGGGAAGGCGTATCCGCAGGCCAAAGCCAAACACTACGGAGACGACGTGTTGACGGCGTATTCGCAGGCCAAAGCCAAACACTACGAATACGACGCCCGGTAAAGGATAGAGTAGGGAAGAGCAGACAAGGAGGGGAGCGGTATCTCCCCCGGAGGTCCGGTTAATAAAAGCAAAACGGCTTACCCTAAACTCCAGCTGGTGCACAGAAACCCCGGAATCTTCTTCGATGCGAGCTCCAACTGGAACTGGCGTTCCTGCGTCGGGGTTCCGCTTTTATTTGTGACTCCGGAAGTGGGAGAACGGTTCAAGCGGGGATAACGTGCGCTCTGACGGATGAAGCGCCGGTAAGCGGGGATAGCGCGAGCTTAGTTGCGCGTTCGATACTAGCGGAAATTCCCTATTCACATTTATTTACACGGCTACGGAAATTTAATTAAAAATATACAATTCTTAATAATAATAATTAACGGTCCTAAATAACATAAGTATTATTTCTAAACTAAACAACATACGGCCCTATAAGTACAAATTGTAACGGTTCGTTACAATAGTTCTGGCCACTTTGCCTGTAGCATATGCAATTTCGGGTCGAGTTGTAGCAGTCAAACGTAGCAATCAACCCACTGCCTCTTGATATTGCACAGACGTATTATAATATTGGTCATTGCCACCATTATTCTTGTCAGTTGGCGTTGCGACGACATTGGCGTCTACCATATTAAATGTTGACAAAATTTTCTCCACGTATGCTCTTTGATCCGTCTTTTTGACGTATAATTCGCATCCTTAGATGTTTCCAGATGTAATCTTGAAAGTAATTTGTCCATAAATTTGTCAACTTCAGATTTATCATTGCCAGCAACTAAGCCATCGTCGACAACAAACACGACCAAATTTATCCCTGAACCCTTCCGTTTATGAGATATAAACCTGTTCCTGAAGAGAACCGTACAGAAAAGCGGCTTTCACGTCAAACTGTCTTAAATCCAAGTTGTCTGTAGCTGCAACTGCCAATAAAGCACGGACAGTGTCGTAGCGTGCAACTGGACTGAAACTTTCGTCGTAGTTTATTTCAGACTTTTGCACATAACCCTCAACTGAAAGCTCCTTTACTTTTACATCGATTTTGAATTACTTTAGCATCTTTCGGAGGATGTACAAGCTCCCACGTGTTGTTCTCTGCATGAGCTGAGTGTTTTTCCTTCATAGCTGCTAATTATTTTTTAGAGTGTTTTGACTCTATAGCCTCATTATAGGAAGTTGGGGTTATCTTAGAACAATCAATTTTTAGCGATTGATGCGTACTCACCATTGCTCAACCACGCTGGCAAAGATTGCTCTCACGTAGTACGTCGCAACAGCGGTTCCTCTTTCGAAGTAGAAGATTTGTCTTTCGGTGAGTCGTCATTGTTTGACGACAAAAAAACCTGGCGATTCTAAAATTCCTTCAAAGCTGTAGGTTCTTTGTCTTCATAAACTGAATCGGTGTTTACTTGTATGTTGACCTTGGACGGGTTTAAAAACAAAACAATTGTACCTTTGGATGGTATCCAAACCCCGTAGTCGTCCTTGTCATTCACGTACCCAACGAAATGACGAGCAAGTCACGGGATTCATGAGGGCAAAACCAAATATTGTATTCATAGCGACTGGATCATCGATTTGGTCATCTTCGTCTTAATAACGCAAGAGAGAGAGAGCATCTTTTTAATACTTGAAAGGTTTTTTGAGATTCTCTGAAAACATTCCTTTCCCACTTTGCTAATTTAGATTTTAGTTCGGATGTTATCACACAAATTTAAACATATTGCTCCTTTGCTCTTAAATTTTTCGGTTTTTATTGATAAAAGTATTTTTCAGAATAAATTACAAGAAAGCGCAAAAAAACAGTTACTAGTACCAAACAGCACCGCTTTACCAGAAATCTTGCCCGCTATGAAACAAGTGGAAGACATGGATCAGGAAGATGGCATGGAGGACATCGACAGCGCTCTTTTAAAAATGCGGTTTCCTGAGGATCATCGCGTTGCTGAAGCTCGTCGTCTCTTGCAGAGTTCCAAACCTGTAACAATCGCGTTAGTGCAACGGCCCGAAGTTGCCGACCACGACTTCATCGAAGAGCAAGAGAAACATTTGTACGCGATATGCGCGAGGACCATGGCGTTGTCAGTAGGAAGGTAATTAACATTCGCCGCAATAAAAAAGCGAATAACGTTAATGCTTGTAGAGGAATGTTTACGTTAAGAACGGCAACGCCTGTTGTGACTGAGCCGTTACCGTTACCTAAGTTGTATCTATCGGGAAAAGCGCCACCTCGCGGTGTTACAGTGGAACTTGGTCACATCGATTATCCACAAAATATGCAGCATTGGCCTTTATTCCATAATGGCGTTGCAAACGGTTTGCGTATTTCTCCGGACGCTCATAATATAGACTCAACATGGATTATCTTTAATAAACCAAAGAACAGCGCTGAGACCAATTACGAGCATGCCGGATTTTTAATGGCTTTAGGTCTGAATGGTCATTTAACAAATTTATCGATTCTTAACACTTATAACTATTTAAGTAAATCTAATGAAATGACCAGCATAGGGATTCTTCTAGGTATAGTTCCTTCCAATTGAACCAACATTTTAACATACGCATTTTAGGTTTAGCCTCTGCTATGCGCGGTACTGCCAATACCATTATCACAAAAGTGCTGAGCGTACATTTAGAAGCTCTCTTACCACCAACGTCGATGGAGCTCGATGTGTCACAAAATTTACAAGTAGCTGCTCTAGTTGGTGTCGGATTAGCGTACCAAGGCACAGCTCACCGGCACATCACAGAGGTTTTACTTTGGGAAATTGGTCGACCACCTGGACCGGAAATGGAAAATAGCACCGATAGAGAATCTTATTCACTTGCTGCCGGTTTAGCTTTGGGTTTAGTGACTTTGCAACAAGGAGGTAGACCTTCGGGTTTGTCAGATCTTAATGTACCCGACACTTTGCATTACTACATGGTCGGTGGAAATAAAAGGGTATTAGAAGGTAGCCAAAGAGATAAGTACAAAGTACCGTCATTTCAAATACGAGAAGGTTGCAATGTTAACTTAGACGTAACAGCACCTGGAGCGACTTTAGCGCTGAGCTTAATGTACTTAAAAAGCGGAAATAAAACCCTAGCCGATTGGATGTCGCCACCGACTACTCAATACCTATTAGATTTTGCTAGACCAGATTTCTTAATGTTGAGAATTTTATCTAGAAGTAAGTTTTATTTACTTGTAGAAATTTTTTACATATCGTTTATAGGTTTAATTATGTGGGACGATATCCGTCCCGATCGAAATTGGATTGAAAATCAAGTTCCGGCCACCATACGGCCATATTGTATGGTGAAACCGACTTCTTCATCTTGTGACATCGACTACGAAGCAATGAAGTTAGTTCATTTATCAGATATGGGTTTTTTACTTATTTTTTAAATTACAGTCAAGCTTATTGCAACATTATTGCTGGTGCGTGTTTTGGAATTGGATTAAAATATGCTGGTTCGGCTAATAACGAAGCGTTCACCGCTTTACTACACTACTGTCACATGTTCATATCGTTAACTTCAAAATCCATTGCGGAACTAGCTGGTAAACCTACTATCGAAACATGTCTTAACGTGTTATTACTATCGGCATCAATGGTAACTGTACCTCTCGCTGTTCCCAAATAAAAACCGTTATTTTTTAGGTTATGGCCGGTACAGGTAACTTACAAATAATGCGAATAGTTCGACACCTACGTAGAAGAGTTGGTTTAGCTAGTAGTGCTGTTGTTACTTATGGTTCTCATTTAGCCATACACATGGCGCTCGGCTTGTTATTCTTAGGAGGAGGTCGTTACACACTATCCAACTCGCCTGCTAGTATTGCAGCTTTAATATGCGCTTTTTATCCTAAATTTCCAACCCATAGCGCAGATAACAGGTTTTTGTATGTTACCGGCGGCATTCAAATACCTTAACGTATGTTCTCCTTAGGTATCATCTACAAGCATTTCGCCACTTGTATGTCCTAGCTGTAGAACCACGTCTGATAATACCAAAAGATGTCAGCACTGGTCGCATCTGTTACGCAAACTTAAAAGTAGTTTATTTAGACGGTAGTCATTTGTTTCTCAAAGGTCCTTGCCTGATACCCGATTTAAATTTATTAGCCAAAATTTCTATCGAAGACGAAAGGTATTGGTGTGTAGAATTTGATCGTGGTCGGAATTGGGACCAGTTGCAGTAAGAATATGAAATCAGCAGTATCTTTACGACTGAGCGTTTTTTTTTTTAGAAAATTATTAACTTCGAGTGGTTTAATAGAAGTTAAACAAAGGGCTGGATGTTTAAGTTACGTGGAGGATAAATTTGGATACAGAACCGAATTAGCAAGAACGTTGACACATTCTAAAACTATTCCTTGGAATCCTTCTCCAAAAGCAATCACTTCTTTTTCATCTAATGCAGTAGTGCGATACTTCAGTGACAATTTTCTGACTCCAAATTTGAACTGCATTAGTAGTGAAAACGAACGGGACATTTTGAAGAAGATAACAAAAGCTACTTATGAATGTGTGATCAAGGACAAGGAAATTATTCTTTCTAATGTTCTGGCTTTATTAAAAGTAAGTTTTGATACTCTTAAACTTATTTCTTTACATATATCGCTTTATTTCAGATTATTCAAGATGTAAAAAATTCTCCAAGCACGCTACAAATTTGGCAGTTTAAACTTGTGTGCGCACAAGTTTTAGAAAATGGTCTTTCTACGCATCTTATTTCTCCTGAAGTTATGCTTTCTTTAAAACAGGAATTAGTAAATATTATCAAGAAATGGGAGCCAACTATGCAAACTCACCTAACCGATTACATTCAAGGCAAAGATTTACAAAAACTTCACAATGTGAAAGAATTTGTTAGTTACATTACGTTTTATGATTTACCATTCAACATATGTAGTACTTTACAAAGTGAAAGCTTTAATAGTTTAGAAATAATTAACAATGTTTTGGGTCGGACTCATTCGTCTGAAACAATCATGAAACTGTTAAATATTTTAAATTTACAATTGTAAAGTTTTTATTACTATTTATGTTCTACAAAATAAAAAGTTAAATAACAGTTTGAAAGTGTAGGAATTAGGTTTAAGTTTAGACTCGATAATCATAGGTACAATAGGAAATAGTTGATATGACAGTATAAAATCAAGCGCAGAGAAAGAAGGGAAACAGTTTTAAAAGTTTGGTTTTATCGATGATAGGTTTTAACAACCATCGTTTTTATGCATCGGCGCAACCGTTATTAAATTTGAAATGCACTGTAATTTTAGTGACGATTTAATTTAAATTCAAATTATACCGCTAAAAAAGTTAAGTAACTATAGTGTCGATCAATGCAGTTGTAGAAGCACCTTTATGAGATAAGAATACTAACGAATCCTAAAACGACGCAACCGCTTTTAGTATCGTTTAGTTGGAAGAATGTTTTTGATTAAAATGTATTTACTATATGTCGGCGGTACCGAATATAATGGTGGATTTATACAGCCAAAAATTAACATTTACACTAACATTTATACTAAGCCTACACTAACTGTACATTAAAATTAAAAACAGCATTTATGCAGAAAATTTACATTAAAACCTAGAGCCAATGAAATGCACCTAAATAACACATTAAGTACCACCTCCTTGCGCCAGAATCTGTTCAGTACACTTAAAAATTAACGTTCTTAATGTAAGTTGAAAGTTGGTCAACTTTTAATTTAGTTTAGTGTAAGTGTAAATGTAAATTTGTTGCATAAACGTTCACATTTAAAATTAAAGATTTAACTTTAAGTTTAATGTAAGCTTAGTGTAAATGTTAGTGTAAATGTTAATTTTTGGCTGCATAAATCCACCATTAGTCTACCTTTAAGTATGGAATAAGTTCACGAGCACTAGATTTGTTTCTGTTGCCATAAATTATGTTTAAAATGTTTAGTTCTTGTAACTTAACTTAGAATCAACCAATAAGAGTTTAATATTTTGTAATTGAAAGAATAAATAATTAGATGCAATAAGAATTTGAAAAAACACGAAGTTTGATATATAATATATAGGTACAATAAAAATTGTGACAATGGTAGAAAATATACAGAATGGTGTTAAGTAAAATGAAGCACTTATTTTTTCAAAATATATCGCAAATCTTTAGTTTGGAGCTTTACATAATATTGCTTTATATAGGCATAGGAATGCGTGTGAAATTACAATTTCATGCGAACGTAACGACACCGGCTAGAAAACGTAACTTGTAACAGGGCAGATCGAAATGATTTTTGGTAGTACACTGTGGTAGTACCAAGTTTATAAGACAAAAGAGCGGGTGTCGGATCGTTTGTTCCAGTGTTTGATCATTAAACGTTTATAAATTTAATTTTTATAATTAATGAAGTTAGTTTTGTTTGTTTGTGTTATTGTTTATTAACGACTTTGTTTGAAATTTGTAATCGTAACTTTTGTAATAATAAATAAATTGTGTAAACGGTCAGTGTCGTGCGTTATTCAGTTAGAATAGATTGTTGATGCAGTCTAACCTAGCACAAACGCCTAGCGAAACCGATTTAATCTTCTATACGTTTCCGACATATATATCTCTAGCTCTATGGTATTAGTTTCATATTTCATCTTACCATCTATGAGAAAATCAATTAAAGATATCTAATTTTCGATTATTCCAACGCCATAATCGTTTTTGTTTCTTAATTTTTTGTTTAAAACCAAAAATCGACGTCTTAAAGTTTCTCCTAAAACGCTAACCTAACACGAAAAATTTCGAAAACTTGCGATTTTGTATCAGGAGAACATGAAGTAAAGAAGATGTCTTCGTGACGTGTAGTGCATTGTAAGTTGCCTACCTTAAACTTCAATTTTAATTTACAAGCTTCCTGTTTGTTTTTTAATTGTTTTTTCTTTGTAATAATGTTCGTAATTGACCATCAGGTGTATTTAAATAATAATAATTAAAAATATTTTTTTAGTTTTTTGACAAATCGAAATTTTTGATTAACAAAGCTTAACGCTTTTTGCCAAAAAAAGTTTTACTATTTTCAATTAGTTTTAGGCCTTTTTCGCCGATTACTAAAAAAATATTCTTAATTTTCTGTGTTTAAACCCAAAAATCGACGTCTTAAAGTTTCTCCTAAAACGCTAACCTAACACGAAAAATTTCGAAAACTTGCGATTTTGTATCAGGAGAACATGAAGTAAAGAAGATGTCTTCGTGACGTGTAGTGCATTGTAAGTTGCCTACCTTAAACTTCAATTTTAATTTACAAGCTTCCTGTTTGTTTTTTAATTGTTTTTTCTTTGTAATAATGTTCGTAATTGACCATCAGGTATATTTAAATAATAATAATTAAAAATATTTTTTTAGTTTTTTGACAAATCGAGATTTTTGATTAACAAGGCTTAACGCTTTTTGCCAAAAAAAGTTTTACTATTTTTAATTAGTTTTAGGCCTTTTTCGCCGATTACTAAAAAAATATTCTTAATTTTCTGTGTTTAAACCCAAAAATCGACGTCTTAAAGTTTCTCCTAAAACGCTAACCTAACACGAAAATATTCGAAAACTTGCGATTTTGTATCAGGAGAACATGAAGTAAAGAAGATGTCTTCGTGACGTGTAGTGCATTGTAAGTTGCCTACCTTAAACTTCAATTTTAATTTACAAGCTTCCTGTTTGTTTTTTAATTGTTTTTTCTTTGTAATAATGTTCGTAATTGACCATCAGGTATATTTAAATAATAATAATTAAAAATATTTTTTTAGTTTCTTGACAAATCGAAATTTTTGATTATCAAGGCTTAACGCTTTTTGCCAAAAAAGTTTTACTATTTTTAATTAGTTTTAGGCCTTTTTTGCCGATTACTAAAAAAATATTCTTAATTTTCTGTGTTTAAACCCAACAATCGACGTCGTAAAGTTTCTCCTAAAACGCTAACCTAACACGAAAAATTTCGAAAACTTGCGATTTTGTATCAGGAGAACATGAAGTAAAGAAGATGTCTTCGTGACGTGTAGTGCATTGTAAGTTGCCTACCTTAAACTTCAATTTTAATTTACAAGCTTCCTGTTTGTTTTTTAATTGTTTTTTCTTTGTAATAATGTTCGTAATTGACCATCAGGTATATTTAAATAATAATAATTAAAAATATTTTTTTAGTTTTTTGACAAATCGAGATTTTTGATTAACAAGGCTTAACGCTTTTTGCCAAAAAAAGTTTTACTATTTTTAATTAGTTTTAGGCCTTTTTTGCCGATTACTAAAAAAATATTCTTAATTTTCTGTGTTTAAACCCAAAAATCGACGTCTTAAAGTTTCTCCTAAAACGCTAACCTAACACGAAAAATTTCGAAAACTTGCGATTTTGTATCAGGAGAACATGAAGTAAAGAAGATGTCTTCGTGACGTGTAGTGCATTGTAAGTTGCCTACCTGAAACTTCAATTTTAATTTACAAGCTTCCTGTTTGTTTTTTAATTGTTTTTTCTTTGTAATAATGTTCGTAATTGACCATCAGGTATATTTAAATAATAATAATTAAAAATATTTTTTTAGTTTTTTGACAAATCGAAATTTTTGATTAACAAAGCTTAACGCTTTTTGCCAAAAAAGTTTTACTATTTTTAATTAGTTTTAGGACTTTTTCGCCGATTACTAAAAAAATATTCTTAATTTTCTGTGTTTAAACCCAAAAATCGACGTCTTAAAGTTTCTCCTAAAACGCTAACCTAACACGAAAAATTTCGAAAACTTGCGATTTTGTATCAGGAGAACATGAAGTAAAGAAGATGTCTTCGTGACGTGTAGTGCATTGTAAGTTGCCTACCTTAAACTTCAATTTTAATTTACAAGCTTCCTGTTTGTTTTTTAATTGTTTTTTCTTTGTAATAATGTTCGTAATTGACCATCGGGTATATTTAAATAATAATAATTAAAAATATTTTTTTAGTTTTTTGACAAATCGAAATTTTTGATTAACAAAGCTTAACGCTTTTTGCCAAAAAAAGTTTTACTATTTTTAATTAGTTTTAGGCCTTTTTCGCCGATTACTAAAAAAATATTCTTATTTTTCTGTGTTTAAACCCAAAAATCGACGTCCTAAAGTTTCTCCTAAAACGCTAACCTAACACGAAAAATTTCGAAAACTTGCGATTTTGTATCAGGAGAACATGAAGTAAAGAAGATGTCTTCGTGACGTGTGGTGCATTGTAAGTTGCCTACCTTAAACTTTAATTTTAATTTACAAGCTTCCTGTTTGTTTTTTAATTGTTTTTTCTTTGTAATAATGTTCGTAATTGACCATCGGGTATATTTAAATAATTACAATTAAAAATATTTTTTTAGTTTTTTGACAAATCGAAATTTTTGATTAACAAAGCTTAACGCTTTTTGCCAAAAAAAGTTTTACTATTTTCAATTAGTTTTAGGCCTTTTTCGCCGATTACTAAAAAAATATTCTTAATTTTCTGTGTTTAAACCCAAAAATCGACGTCTTAAAGTTTCTCCTAAAACGCTAACCTAACACGAAAAATTTCGAAAACTTGCGATTTTGTATCAGGAGAACATGAAGTAAAGAAGATGTCTTCGTGACGTGTAGTGCATTGTAAGTTGCCTACCTGAAACTTCAATTTTAATTTACAAGCTTCCTGTTTGTTTTTTAATTGTTTTTTCTTTGTAATAATGTTCGTAATTGACCATCAGGTATATTTAAATAATAATAATTAAAAATATCTTTTTAGTTTTTTGACAAATCGAAATTTTTGATTAACAAAGCTTAACGCTTTTTGCCAAAAAAAGTTTTACTATTTTCAATTAGTTTTAGGCCTTTTTCGCCGATTACTAAAAAAATATTCTTAATTTTCTGTGTTTAAACCCAAAAATCGACGTCTTAAAGTTTCTCCTAAAACGCTAACCTAACACGAAAAATTTCGAAAACTTGCGATTTTGTATCAGGAGAACATGAAGTAAAGAAGATGTCTTCGTGACGTGTAGTGCATTGTAAGTTGCCTACCTTAAACTTCAATTTTAATTTACAAGCTTCCTGTTTGTTTTTTAATTGTTTTTTCTTTGTAATAATGTTCGTAATTGACCATCGGGTATATTTAAATAATTACAATTAAAAATATTTTTTTAGTTTTTTGACAAATCGAAATTTTTGATTATCAAGGCTTAACGCTTTTTGCCAAAAAAAGTTTTACTATTTTCAATTAGTTTTAGGCCTTTTTCGCCGATTACTAAAAAAATATTCTTAATTTTCTGTGTTTAAACCCAAAAATCGACGTCTTAAAGTTTCTCCTAAAACGCTAACCTAACACGAAAAATTTCGAAAACTTGCGATTTTGTATCAGGAGAACATGAAGTAAAGAAGATGTCTTCGTGACGTGTAGTGCATTGTAAGTTGCCTACCTTAAACTTCAATTTTAATTTACAAGCTTCCTGTTTGTTTTTTAATTGTTTTTTCTTTGTAATAATGTTCGTAATTGACCATCGGGTATATTTAAATAATTACAATTAAAAATATTTTTTTAGTTTTTTGACAAATCGAAATTTTTGATTAACAAAGCTTAACGCTTTTTGCCAAAAAAAGTTTTACTATTTTCAATTAGTTTTAGGCCTTTTTCGCCGATTACTAAAAAAATATTCTTAATTTTCTGTGTTTAAACCCAAAAATCGACGTCTTAAAGTTTCTCCTAAAACGCTAACCTAACACGAAAAATTTCGAAAACTTGCGATTTTGTATCAGGAGAACATGAAGTAAAGAAGATGTCTTCGTGACGTGTAGTGCATTGTAAGTTGCCTACCTTAAACTTCAATTTTAATTTACAAGCTTCCTGTTTGTTTTTAATTGTTTTTTCTTTGTAATAATGTTCGTAATTGACCATCGGGTATATTTAAATAATTACAATTAAAAATATTTTTAGTTTTTGACAAATCGAAATTTTTGATTAACAAAGCTTAACGCTTTTTGCCAAAAAAGTTTTACTATTTTCAATTAGTTTTAGGCCTTTTTCGCCGATTACTAAAAAATATTCTTAATTTTCTGTGTTTAAACCCAAAAATCGACGTCTTAAAGTTTCTCCTAAAACGCTAACCTAACACGAAAAATTTCGAAAACTTGCGATTTTGTATCAGGAGAACATGAAGTAAAGAAGATGTCTTCGTGACGTGTAGTGCATTGTAAGTTGCCTACCTTAAACTTCAATTTTAATTTACAAGCTTCCTGTTTGTTTTTAATTGTTTTTTCTTTGTAATAATGTTCGTAATTGACCATCGGGTATATTTAAATAATTACAATTAAAAATATTTTTAGTTTTTGACAAATCGAAATTTTTGATTATCAAGGCTTAACGCTTTTTGCCAAAAAAGTTTTACTATTTTCAATTAGTTTTAGGCCTTTTTCGCCGATTACTAAAAAAATTTTCTTAATTTTCTGTGTTTAAACCCAAAAATCGACGTCTTAAAGTTTCTCCTAAAACGCTAACCTAACACGAAAAATTTCGAAAACTTGCGATTTTGTATCAGGAGAACATGAAGTAAAGAAGATGTCTTCGTGACGTGTAGTGCATTGTAAGTTGCCTACCTTAAACTTCAATTTTAATTTACAAGCTTCCTGTTTGTTTTTAATTGTTTTTTCTTTGTAATAATGTTCGTAATTGACCATCGGGTATATTTAAATAATTACAATTAAAAATATTTTTTAGTTTTTGACAAATCGAAATTTTTGATTATCAAGGCTTAACGCTTTTTGCCAAAAAAGTTTTACTATTTTCAATTAGTTTTAGGCCTTTTTCGCCGATTACTAAAAATATTCTTAATTTTCTGTGTTTAAACCCAAAAATCGACGTCTTAAAGTTTCTCCTAAAACGCTAACCTAACACGAAAAATTTCGAAAACTTGCGATTTTGTATCAGGAGAACATGAAGTAAAGAAGATGTCTTCGTGACGTGTAGTGCATTGTAAGTTGCCTACCTTAAACTTCAATTTTAATTTACAAGCTTCCTGTTTGTTTTTTAATTGTTTTTTCTTTGTAATAATGTTCGTAATTGACCATCGGGTATATTTAAATAATTACAATTAAAAATATTTTTTAGTTTTTGACAAATCGAAATTTTTGATTAACAAAGCTTAACGCTTTTTGCCAAAAAAAGTTTTACTATTTTCAATTAGTTTTAGGCCTTTTTCGCCGATTACTAAAAAAATATTCTTAATTTTCTGTGTTTAAACCCAAAAATCGACGTCTTAAAGTTTCTCCTAAAACGCTAACCTAACACGAAAAATTTCGAAAACTTGCGATTTTGTATCAGGAGAACATGAAGTAAAGAAGATGTCTTCGTGACGTGTAGTGCATTGTAAGTTGCCTACCTTAAACTTCAATTTTAATTTACAAGCTTCCTGTTTGTTTTTAATTGTTTTTTCTTTGTAATAATGTTCGTAATTGACCATCAGGTATATTTAAATAATTACAATTAAAAATATTTTTAGTTTTTGACAAATCGAAATTTTTGATTAACAAAGCTTAACGCTTTTTGCCAAAAAAGTTTTACTATTTTCAATTAGTTTTAGGCCTTTTTCGCCGATTACTAAAAAATATTCTTAATTTTCTGTGTTTAAACCCAAAAATCGACGTCTTAAAGTTTCTCCTAAAACGCTAACCTAACACGAAAAATTTCGAAAACTTGCGATTTTGTATCAGGAGAACATGAAGTAAAGAAGATGTCTTCGTGACGTGTAGTGCATTGTAAGTTGCCTACCTTAAATTTCAATTTTAATTTACAAGCTTCCTGTTTGTTTTTTAATTGTTTTTTCTTTGTAATAATGTTCGTAATTGACCATCGGGTATATTTAAATAATTACAATTAAAAATATTTTTTTAGTTTTTTGACAAATCGAAATTTTTGATTATCAAGGCTTAACGCTTTTTGCCAAAAAGTTTTACTATTTTCAATTAGTTTTAGGCCTTTTTCGCCGATTACTAAAAAATATTCTTAATTTTCTGTGTTTAAACCCAAAAATCGACGTCTTAAAGTTTCTCCTAAAACGCTAACCTAACACGAAAAATTTCGAAAACTTGCGATTTTGTATCAGGAGAACATGAAGTAAAGAAGATGTCTTCGTGACGTGTAGTGCATTGTAAGTTGCCTACCTTAAACTTCAATTTTAATTTACAAGCTTCCTGTTTGTTTTTAATTGTTTTTTCTTTGTAATAATGTTCGTAATTGACCATCAGGTATATTTAAATAATTACAATTAAAAATATCTTTTTAGTTTTTGACAAATCGAAATTTTTGATTAACAAAGCTTAACGCTTTTGCCAAAAAAAGTTTTACTATTTTCAATTAGTTTTAGGCCTTTTCGCCGATTACTAAAAAATATTCTTAATTTTCTGTGTTTAAACCCAAAAATCGACGTCTTAAAGTTTCTCCTAAAACGCTAACCTAACACGAAAAATTTCGAAAACTTGCGATTTTGTATCAGGAGAACATGAAGTAAAGAAGATGTCTTCGTGACGTGTAGTGCATTGTAAGTTGCCTACCTTAAACTTCAATTTTAATTTACAAGCTTCCTGTTTGTTTTTAATTGTTTTTTCTTTGTAATAATGTTCGTAATTGACCATCGGGTATATTTAAATAATTACAATTAAAAATATTTTTTTAGTTTTTTGACAAATCGAAATTTTTGATTATCAAGGCTTAACGCTTTTTGCCAAAAAAAGTTTTACTATTTTCAATTAGTTTTAGGCCTTTTTCGCCGATTACTAAAAAAATATTCTTAATTTTCTGTGTTTAAACCCAAAAATCGACGTCTTAAAGTTTCTCCTAAAACGCTAACCTAACACGAAAAATTTCGAAAACTTGCGATTTTGTATCAGGAGAACATGAAGTAAAGAAGATGTCTTCGTGACGTGTAGTGCATTGTAAGTTGCCTACCTTAAACTTCAATTTTAATTTACAAGCTTCCTGTTTGTTTTTTAATTGTTTTTTCTTTGTAATAATGTTCGTAATTGACCATCAGGTATATTTAAATAATTACAATTAAAAATATCTTTTTAGTTTTTGACAAATCGAAATTTTTGATTAACAAAGCTTAACGCTTTTGCCAAAAAAGTTTTACTATTTTCAATTAGTTTTAGGCCTTTTTCGCCGATTACTAAAAAATATTCTTAATTTTCTGTGTTTAAACCCAAAAATCGACGTCTTAAAGTTTCTCCTAAAACGCTAACCTAACACGAAAAATTTCGAAAACTTGCGATTTTGTATCAGGAGAACATGAAGTAAAGAAGATGTCTTCGTGACGTGTAGTGCATTGTAAGTTGCCTACCTTAAACTTCAATTTTAATTTACAAGCTTCCTGTTTGTTTTTAATTGTTTTTTCTTTGTAATAATGTTCGTAATTGACCATCGGGTATATTTAAATAATTACAATTAAAAATATTTTTTAGTTTTTGACAAATCGAAATTTTTGATTATCAAGGCTTAACGCTTTTTGCCAAAAAAGTTTTACTATTTTCAATTAGTTTTAGGTCTTTTCGCCGATTACTAAAAAATATTCTTAATTTTCTGTGTTTAAACCCAAAAATCGACGTCTTAAAGTTTCTCCTAAAACGCTAACCTAACACGAAAAATTTCGAAAACTTGCGATTTTGTATCAGGAGAACATGAAGTAAAGAAGATGTCTTCGTGACGTGTAGTGCATTGTAAGTTGCCTACCTTAAACTTCAATTTTAATTTACAAGCTTCCTGTTTGTTTTTAATTGTTTTTCTTTGTAATAATGTTCGTAATTGACCATCAGGTATATTTAAATAATTACAATTAAAAATATCTTTTTAGTTTTTGACAAATCGAAATTTTTGATTAACAAAGCTTAACGCTTTTTGCCAAAAAAGTTTTACTATTTTCAATTAGTTTTAGGCCTTTTTCGCCGATTACTAAAAAATATTCTTAATTTTCTGTGTTTAAACCCAAAAATCGACGTCTTAAAGTTTCTCCTAAAACGCTAACCTAACACGAAAAATTTCGAAAACTTGCGATTTTGTATCAGGAGAACATGAAGTAAAGAAGATGTCTTCGTGACGTGTAGTGCATTGTAAGTTGCCTACCTTAAACTTCAATTTTAATTTACAAGCTTCCTGTTTGTTTTTAATTGTTTTTTCTTTGTAATAATGTTCGTAATTGACCATCAGGTATATTTAAATAATTACAATTAAAAATATCTTTTTAGTTTTTTGACAAATCGAAATTTTTGATTAACAAAGCTTAACGCTTTTTGCCAAAAAAAGTTTTACTATTTTCAATTAGTTTTAGGCCTTTTTCGCCGATTACTAAAAAAATATTCTTAATTTTCTGTGTTTAAACCCAAAAATCGACGTCTTAAAGTTTCTCCTAAAACGCTAACCTAACACGAAAAATTTCGAAAACTTGCGATTTTGTATCAGGAGAACATGAAGTAAAGAAGATGTCTTCGTGACGTGTAGTGCATTGTAAGTTGCCTACCTTAAACTTCAATTTTAATTTACAAGCTTCCTGTTTGTTTTTAATTGTTTTTCTTTGTAATAATGTTCGTAATTGACCATCAGGTATATTTAAATAATTACAATTAAAAATATCTTTTTAGTTTTTGACAAATCGAAATTTTTGATTAACAAAGCTTAACGCTTTTTGCCAAAAAAGTTTTACTATTTTCAATTAGTTTTAGGCCTTTTTCGCCGATTACTAAAAAATATTCTTAATTTTCTGTGTTTAAACCCAAAAATCGACGTCTTAAAGTTTCTCCTAAAACGCTAACCTAACACGAAAAATTTCGAAAACTTGCGATTTTGTATCAGGAGAACATGAAGTAAAGAAGATGTCTTCGTGACGTGTAGTGCATTGTAAGTTGCCTACCTTAAACTTCAATTTTAATTTACAAGCTTCCTGTTTGTTTTTAATTGTTTTTCTTTGTAATAATGTTCGTAATTGACCATCAGGTATATTTAAATAATTACAATTAAAAATATCTTTTTAGTTTTTGACAAATCGAAATTTTTGATTAACAAAGCTTAACGCTTTTTGCCAAAAAGTTTTACTATTTTCAATTAGTTTTAGGCCTTTTTCGCCGATTACTAAAAATATTCTTAATTTTCTGTGTTTAAACCCAAAAATCGACGTCTTAAAGTTTCTCCTAAAACGCTAACCTAACACGAAAAATTTCGAAAACTTGCGATTTTGTATCAGGAGAACATGAAGTAAAGAAGATGTCTTCGTGACGTGTAGTGCATTGTAAGTTGCCTACCTTAAACTTCAATTTTAATTTACAAGCTTCCTGTTTGTTTTTAATTGTTTTTTCTTTGTAATAATGTTCGTAATTGACCATCAGGTATATTTAAATAATTACAATTAAAAATATCTTTTTAGTTTTTTGACAAATCGAAATTTTTGATTAACAAAGCTTAACGCTTTTTGCCAAAAAAAGTTTTACTATTTTCAATTAGTTTTAGGCCTTTTTCGCCGATTACTAAAAATATTCTTAATTTTCTGTGTTTAAACCCAAAAATCGACGTCTTAAAGTTTCTCCTAAAACGCTAACCTAACACGAAAAATTTCGAAAACTTGCGATTTTGTATCAGGAGAACATGAAGTAAAGAAGATGTCTTCGTGACGTGTAGTGCATTGTAAGTTGCCTACCTTAAACTTCAATTTTAATTTACAAGCTTCCTGTTTGTTTTTTAATTGTTTTTTCTTTGTAATAATGTTCGTAATTGACCATCAGGTATATTTAAATAATTACAATTAAAAATATCTTTTTAGTTTTTTGACAAATCGAAATTTTTGATTAACAAAGCTTAACGCTTTTTGCCAAAAAAAGTTTTACTATTTTCAATTAGTTTTAGGCCTTTTTCGCCGATTACTAAAAAAATATTCTTAATTTTCTGTGTTTAAACCCAAAAATCGACGTCTTAAAGTTTCTCCTAAAACGCTAACCTAACACGAAAAATTTCGAAAACTTGCGATTTTGTATCAGGAGAACATGAAGTAAAGAAGATGTCTTCGTGACGTGTAGTGCATTGTAAGTTGCCTACCTTAAACTTCAATTTTAATTTACAAGCTTCCTGTTTGTTTTTAATTGTTTTTCTTTGTAATAATGTTCGTAATTGACCATCGGGTATATTTAAATAATTACAATTAAAAATATTTTTTTAGTTTTTTGACAAATCGAAATTTTTGATTATCAAGGCTTAACGCTTTTTGCCAAAATAAGTTTTACTATTTTCAATTAGTTTTAGGCCTTTTTCGCCGATTACTAAAAAATATTCTTAATTTTCTGTGTTTAAACCCAAAAATCGACGTCTTAAAGTTTCTCCTAAAACGCTAACCTAACACGAAAAATTTCGAAAACTTGCGATTTTGTATCAGGAGAACATGAAGTAAAGAAGATGTCTTCGTGACGTGTAGTGCATTGTAAGTTGCCTACCTTAAACTTCAATTTTAATTTACAAGCTTCCTGTTTGTTTTTTAATTGTTTTTTCTTTGTAATAATGTTCGTAATTGACCATCAGGTATATTTAAATAATTACAATTAAAAATATCTTTTTAGTTTTTGTCAAATCGAAATTTTTGATTAACAAAGCTTAACGCTTTTTGCCAAAAAAAGTTTTACTATTTTCAATTAGTTTTAGGCCTTTTTCGCCGATTACTAAAAAAATATTCTTAATTTTCTGTGTTTAAACCCAAAAATCGACGTCTTAAAGTTTCTCCTAAAACGCTAACCTAACACGAAAAATTTCGAAAACTTGCGATTTTGTATCAGGAGAACATGAAGTAAAGAAGATGTCTTCGTGACGTGTAGTGCATTGTAAGTTGCCTACCTTAAACTTCAATTTTAATTTACAAGCTTCCTGTTTGTTTTTAATTGTTTTTTCTTTGTAATAATGTTCGTAATTGACCATCAGGTATATTTAAATAATTACAATTAAAAATATTTTTAGTTTTTGACAAATCGAAATTTTTGATTATCAAGGCTTAACGCTTTTTGCCAAAAAAGTTTTACTATTTTCAATTAGTTTTAGGCCTTTTTCGCCGATTACTAAAAAATATTCTTAATTTTCTGTGTTTAAACCCAAAAATCGACGTCTTAAAGTTTCTCCTAAAACGCTAACCTAACACGAAAAATTTCGAAAACTTGCGATTTTGTATCAGGAGAACATGAAGTAAAGAAGATGTCTTCGTGACGTGTAGTGCATTGTAAGTTGCCTACCTTAAACTTCAATTTTAATTTACAAGCTTCCTGTTTGTTTTTAATTGTTTTTTCTTTGTAATAATGTTCGTAATTGACCATCAGGTATATTTAAATAATTACAATTAAAAATATCTTTTTAGTTTTTTGACAAATCGAAATTTTTGATTAACAAAGCTTAACGCTTTTTGCCAAAAAAAGTTTTACTATTTTCAATTAGTTTTAGGCCTTTTTCGCCGATTACTAAAAAATATTCTTAATTTTCTGTGTTTAAACCCAAAAATCGACGTCTTAAAGTTTCTCCTAAAACGCTAACCTAACACGAAAAATTTCGAAAACTTGCGATTTTGTATCAGGAGAACATGAAGTAAAGAAGATGTCTTCGTGACGTGTAGTGCATTGTAAGTTGCCTACCTTAAACTTCAATTTTAATTTACAAGCTTCCTGTTTGTTTTTAATTGTTTTTCTTTGTAATAATGCTCGTAATTGACCATCAGGTATATTTAAATAATTACAATTAAAAATATCTTTTTAGTTTTTTGACAAATCGAAATTTTTGAATAACAAAGCTTAACGCTTTTTGCCAAAAAGTTTTACTATTTTCAATTAGTTTTAGGCCTTTTTCGCCGATTACTAAAAAATATTCTTAATTTTCTGTGTTTAAACCCAAAAATCGACGTCTTAAAGTTTCTCCTAAAACGCTAACCTAACACGAAAAATTTCGAAAACTTGCGATTTTGTATCAGGAGAACATGAAGTAAAGAAGATGTCTTCGTGACGTGTAGTGCATTGTAAGTTGCCTACCTTAAACTTCAATTTTAATTTACAAGCTTCCTGTTTGTTTTTAATTGTTTTTTCTTTGTAATAATGTTCGTAATTGACCATCAGGTATATTTAAATAATTACAATTAAAAATATCTTTTTAGTTTTTTGACAAATCGAAATTTTTGATTAACAAAGCTTAACGCTTTTTGCCAAAAAAAGTTTTACTATTTTCAATTAGTTTTAGGCCTTTTTCGCCGATTACTAAAAAAATATTCTTAATTTTCTGTGTTTAAACCCAAAAATCGACGTCTTAAAGTTTCTCCTAAAACGCTAACCTAACACGAAAAATTTCGAAAACTTGCGATTTTGTATCAGGAGAACATGAAGTAAAGAAGATGTCTTCGTGACGTGTAGTGCATTGTAAGTTGCCTACCTTAAACTTCAATTTTAATTTACAAGCTTCCTGTTTGTTTTTAATTGTTTTTCTTTGTAATAATGTTCGTAATTGACCATCAGGTATATTTAAATAATTACAATTAAAAATATCTTTTTAGTTTTTGACAAATCGAAATTTTTGATTAACAAAGCTTAACGCTTTTTGCCAAAAAAGTTTTACTATTTTCAATTAGTTTTAGGCCTTTTTCGCCGATTACTAAAAAATATTCTTAATTTTCTGTGTTTAAACCCAAAAATCGACGTCTTAAAGTTTCTCCTAAAACGCTAACCTAACACGAAAAATTTCGAAAACTTGCGATTTTGTATCAGGAGAACATGAAGTAAAGAAGATGTCTTCGTGACGTGTAGTGCATTGTAAGTTGCCTACCTTAAACTTCAATTTTAATTT
Organism: Aquatica leii; assembly: GCA_035610365.1. Taxonomy (NCBI): domain Eukaryota; kingdom Metazoa; phylum Arthropoda; class Insecta; order Coleoptera; family Lampyridae; genus Aquatica; species Aquatica leii. The sequence goes on along the minus strand of JARPUR010000009.1, from coordinate 22,874 downwards.
ACAAGCTTCCTGTTTGTTTTTTAATTGTTTTTTCTTTGTAATAATGTTCGTAATTGACCATCAGGTATATTTAAATAATTACAATTAAAAATATCTTTTTAGTTTTTGACAAATCGAAATTTTTGATTAACAAAGCTTAACGCTTTTTGCCAAAAAGTTTTACTATTTTCAATTAGTTTTAGGCCTTTTTCGCCGATTACTAAAAAATATTCTTAATTTTCTGTGTTTAAACCCAAAAATCGACGTCTTAAAGTTTCTCCTAAAACGCTAACCTAACACGAAAAATTTCGAAAACTTGCGATTTTGTATCAGGAGAACATGAAGTAAAGAAGATGTCTTCGTGACGTGTAGTGCATTGTAAGTTGCCTACCTTAAACTTCAATTTTAATTTACAAGCTTCCTGTTTGTTTTTAATTGTTTTTTCTTTGTAATAATGTTCGTAATTGACCATCGGGTATATTTAAATAATTACAATTAAAAATATTTTTTAGTTTTTGACAAATCGAAATTTTTGATTATCAAGGCTTAACGCTTTTTGCCAAAAAAGTTTTACTATTTTCAATTAGTTTTAGGCCTTTTTCGCCGATTACTAAAAAATATTCTTAATTTTCTGTGTTTAAACCCAAAAATCGACGTCTTAAAGTTTCTCCTAAAACGCTAACCTAACACGAAAAATTTCGAAAACTTGCGATTTTGTATCAGGAGAACATGAAGTAAAGAAGATGTCTTCGTGACGTGTAGTGCATTGTAAGTTGCCTACCTTAAACTTCAATTTTAATTTACAAGCTTCCTGTTTGTTTTTAATTGTTTTTCTTTGTAATAATGTTCGTAATTGACCATCAGGTATATTTAAATAATTACAATTAAAAATATCTTTTTAGTTTTTGACAAATCGAAATTTTTGATTAACAAAGCTTAACGCTTTTTGCCAAAAAAGTTTTACTATTTTCAATTAGTTTTAGGCCTTTTTCGCCGATTACTAAAAAATATTCTTAATTTTCTGTGTTTAAACCCAAAAATCGACGTCTTAAAGTTTCTCCTAAAACGCTAACCTAACACGAAAAATTTCGAAAACTTGCGATTTTGTATCAGGAGAACATGAAGTAAAGAAGATGTCTTCGTGACGTGTAGTGCATTGTAAGTTGCCTACCTTAAACTTCAATTTTAATTTACAAGCTTCCTGTTTGTTTTTAATTGTTTTTCTTTGTAATAATGTTCGTAATTGACCATCGGGTATATTTAAATAATTACAATTAAAAATATTTTTAGTTTTTGACAAATCGAAATTTTTGATTATCAAGGCTTAACGCTTTTTGCCAAAAAAGTTTTACTATTTTCAATTAGTTTTAGGCCTTTTTCGCCGATTACTAAAAAATATTCTTAATTTTCTGTGTTTAAACCCAAAAATCGACGTCTTAAAGTTTCTCCTAAAACGCTAACCTAACACGAAAAATTTCGAAAACTTGCGATTTTGTATCAGGAGAACATGAAGTAAAGAAGATGTCTTCGTGACGTGTAGTGCATTGTAAGTTGCCTACCTTAAACTTCAATTTTAATTTACAAGCTTCCTGTTTGTTTTTAATTGTTTTTTCTTTGAAATAATGTTCGTAATTGACCATCAGGTATATTTAAATAATTACAATTAAAAATATCTTTTTAGTTTTTGACAAATCGAAATTTTTGATTAACAAGGCTTAACGCTTTTTGCCAAAAAAGTTTTACTATTTTCAATTAGTTTTAGGCCTTTTTCGCCGATTACTAAAAATATTCTTAATTTTCTGTGTTTAAACCCAAAAATCGACGTCTTAAAGTTTCTCCTAAAACGCTAACCTAACACGAAAAATTTCGAAAACTTGCGATTTTGTATCAGGAGAACATGAAGTAAAGAAGATGTCTTCGTGACGTGTAGTGCATTGTAAGTTGCCTACCTTAAACTTCAATTTTAATTTACAAGCTTCCTGTTTGTTTTTTAATTGTTTTTTCTTTGTAATAATGTTCGTAATTGACCATCGGGTATATTTAAATAATTACAATTAAAAATATTTTATTAGTTTTTGACAAATCGAAATTTTTGATTATCAAGGCTTAACGCTTTTTGCCAAAAAAGTTTTACTATTTTCAATTAGTTTTAGGCCTTTTTCGCCGATTACTAAAAAATATTCTTAATTTTCTGTGTTTAAACCCAAAAATCGACGTCTTAAAGTTTCTCCTAAAACGCTAACCTAACACGAAAAATTTCGAAAACTTGCGATTTTGTATCAGGAGAACATGAAGTAAAGAAGATGTCTTCGTGACGTGTAGTGCATTGTAAGTTGCCTACCTTAAACTTCAATTTTAATTTACAAGCTTCCTGTTTGTTTTTTAATTGTTTTTTCTTTGTAATAATGTTCGTAATTGACCATCAGGTATATTTAAATAATTACAATTAAAAATATTTTTTAGTTTTTTGACAAATCGAAATTTTTTATTAACAACCCTTAACGCTTTTTGCCAAAAAAGTTTTACTATTTTCAATTAGTTTTAGGCCTTTTTCGCCGATTACTAAAAATATTCTTAATTTTCTGTGTTTAAACCCAAAAATCGACGTCTTAAAGTTTCTCCTAAAACGCTAACCTAACACGAAAAATTTCGAAAACTTGCGATTTTGTATCAGGAGAACATGAAGTAAAGAAGATGTCTTCGTGACGTGTAGTGCATTGTAAGTTGCCTACCTTAAACTTCAATTTTAATTTACAAGCTTCCTGTTTGTTTTTAATTGTTTTTTCTTTGTAATAATGTTCGTAATTGACCATCAGGTATATTTAAATAATTACAATTAAAAATATTTTTAGTTTTTTGACAAATCGAAATTTTTGATTATCAAGGCTTAACGCTTTTTGCCAAAAAAAGTTTTACTATTTTCAATTAGTTTTAGGCCTTTTTCGCCGATTACTAAAAATATTCTTAATTTTCTGTGTTTAAACCCAAAAATCGACGTCTTAAAGTTTCTCCTAAAACGCTAACCTAACACGAAAAATTTCGAAAACTTGCGATTTTGTATCAGGAGAACATGAAGTAAAGAAGATGTCTTCGTGACGTGTAGTGCATTGTAAGTTGCCTACCTTAAACTTCAATTTTAATTTACAAGCCTCCTGTTTGTTTTTAATTGTTTTTTCTTTGTAATAATGTTCGTAATTGACCATCGGGTATATTTAAATAATTACAATTAAAAATATTTTTTTAGTTTTTTGACAAATCGAAATTTTTGATTATCAAGGCTTAACGTTTTTGGCAAAAAAAGTTTTACTATTTTCAATTAGTTTTAGGCCTTTTTCGCCGATTACTAAAAAAATATTCTTAATTTTCTGTGTTTAAACCCAAAAATCGACGTCTTAAAGTTTCTCCTAAAACGCTAACCTAACACGAAAAATTTCGAAAACTTGCGATTTTGTATCAGGAGAACATGAAGTAAAGAAGATGTCTTCGTGACGTGTAGTGCATTGTAAGTTGCCTACCTTAAACTTCAATTTTAATTTACAAGCTTCCTGTTTGTTTTTTAATTGTTTTTTCTTTGTAATAATGTTCGTAATTGACCATCAGGTATATTTAAATAATTACAATTAAAAATATCTTTTTAGTTTTTGACAAATCGAAATTTTTGATTAACAAAGCTTAACGCTTTTTGCCAAAAAAAGTTTTACTATTTTCAATTAGTTTTAGGCCTTTTTCGCCGATTACTAAAAAAATATTCTTAATTTTCTGTGTTTAAACCCAAAAATCGACGTCTTAAAGTTTCTCCTAAAACGCTAACCTAACACGAAAAATTTCGAAAACTTGCGATTTTGTATCAGGAGAACATGAAGTAAAGAAGATGTCTTCGTGACGTGTAGTGCATTGTAAGTTGCCTACCTTAAACTTCAATTTTAATTTACAAGCTTCCTGTTTGTTTTTTAATTGTTTTTTCTTTGTAATAATGTTCGTAATTGACCATCAGGTATATTTAAATAATTACAATTAAAAATATTTTTTTAGTTTTTTGACAAATCGAAATTTTTGATTATCAAGGCTTAACGCTTTTGCCAAAAAAAGTTTTACTATTTTCAATTAGTTTTAGGCCTTTTTCGCCGATTACTAAAAATATTCTTAATTTTCTGTGTTTAAACCCAAAAATCGACGTCTTAAAGTTTCTCCTAAAACGCTAACCTAACACGAAAAATTTCGAAAACTTGCGATTTTGTATCAGGAGAACATGAAGTAAAGAAGATGTCTTCGTGACGTGTAGTGCATTGTAAGTTGCCTACCTTAAACTTCAATTTTAATTTACAAGCTTCCTGTTTGTTTTTTAATTGTTTTTTCTTTGTAATAATGTTCGTAATTGACCATCAGGTATATTTAAATAATTACAATTAAAAATATCTTTTTAGTTTTTTGACAAATCGAAATTTTTGATTAACAAAGCTTAACGCTTTTTGCCAAAAAAAGTTTTACTATTTTCAATTAGTTTTAGGCCTTTTTCGCCGATTACTAAAAAAATATTCTTAATTTTCTGTGTTTAAACCCAAAAATCGACGTCTTAAAGTTTCTCCTAAAACGCTAACCTAACACGAAAAATTTCGAAAACTTGCGATTTTGTATCAGGAGAACATGAAGTAAAGAAGATGTCTTCGTGACGTGTAGTGCATTGTAAGTTGCCTACCTTAAACTTCAATTTTAATTTACAAGCTTCCTGTTTGTTTTTTAATTGTTTTTCTTTGTAATAATGTTCGTAATTGACCATCAGGTATATTTAAATAATTACAATTAAAAATATTTTTTAGTTTTTGACAAATCGAAATTTTTGATTAACAAAGCTTAACGCTTTTTGCCAAAGAAGTTTTACTATTTTCAATTAGTTTTAGGCCTTTTTCGCCGATTACTAAAAAAATATTCTTAATTTTCTGTGTTTAAACCCAAAAATCGACGTCTTAAAGTTTCTCCTAAAACGCTAACCTAACACGAAAAATTTCGAAAACTTGCGATTTTGTATCAGGAGAACATGAAGTAAAGAAGATGTCTTCGTGACGTGTAGTGCATTGTAAGTTGCCTACCTTAAACTTCAATTTTAATTTACAAGCTTCCTGTTTGTTTTTTAATTGTTTTTTCTTTGTAATAATGTTCGTAATTGACCATCGGGTATATTTAAATAATTACAATTAAAAATATTTTTTTAGGTTTTGACAAATCGAAATTTTTGATTATCAAGGCTTAACGCTTTTTGCCAAAAAAGTTTTACTATTTTCAATTAGTTTTAGGCCTTTTTCGCCGATTACTAAAAAAATATTCTTAATTTTCTGTGTTTAAACCCAAAAATCGACGTCTTAAAGTTTCTCCTAAAACGCTAACCTAACACGAAAAATTTCGAAAACTTGCGATTTTGTATCAGGAGAACATGAAGTAAAGAAGATGTCTTCGTGACGTGTAGTGCATTGTAAGTTGCCTACCTTAAACTTCAATTTTAATTTACAAGCTTCCTGTTTGTTTTTTAATTGTTTTTTCTTTGTAATAATGTTCGTAATTGACCATCGGGTATATTTAAATAATTACAATTAAAAATATTTTTTTAGTTTTTTGACAAATCGAAATTTTTGATTATCAAGGCTTAACGTTTTTGGCAAAAAAAGTTTTACTATTTTCAATTAGTTTTAGGCCTTTTTCGCCGATTACTAAAAAAATATTCTTAATTTTCTGTGTTTAAACCCAAAAATCGACGTCTTAAAGTTTCTCCTAAAACGCTAACCTAACACGAAAAATTTCGAAAACTTGCGATTTTGTATCAGGAGAACATGAAGTAAAGAAGATGTCTTCGTGACGTGTAGTGCATTGTAAGTTGCCTACCTTAAACTTCAATTTTAATTTACAAGCTTCCTGTTTGTTTTTAATTGTTTTTTCTTTGTAATAATGTTCGTAATTGACCATCGGGTATATTTAAATAATTACAATTAAAAATATTTTTTTAGTTTTTTGACAAATCGAAATTTTTGATTATCAAGGCTTAACGCTTTTTGCCAAAAAAGTTTTACTATTTTCAATTAGTTTTAGGCCTTTTTCGCCGATTACTAAAAAAATATTCTTAATTTTCTGTGTTTAAACCCAAAAATCGACGTCTTAAAGTTTCTCCTAAAACGCTAACCTAACACGAAAAATTTCGAAAACTTGCGATTTTGTATCAGGAGAACATGAAGTAAAGAAGATGTCTTCGTGACGTGTAGTGCATTGTAAGTTGCCTACCTTAAACTTCAATTTTAATTTACAAGCTTCCTGTTTGTTTTTAATTGTTTTTTCTTTGTAATAATGTTCGTAATTGACCATCAGGTATATTTAAATAATTACAATTAAAAATATTTTTAGTTTTTTGACAAATCGAAATTTTTGATTAACAAAGCTTAACGCTTTTTGCCAAAAAGTTTTACTATTTTCAATTAGTTTTAGGCCTTTTCGCCGATTACTAAAAAATATTCTTAATTTTCTGTGTTTAAACCCAAAAATCGACGTCTTAAAGTTTCTCCTAAAACGCTAACCTAACACGAAAAATTTCGAAAACTTGCGATTTTGTATCAGGAGAACATGAAGTAAAGAAGATGTCTTCGTGACGTGTAGTGCATTGTAAGTTGCCTACCTTAAACTTCAATTTTAATTTACAAGCTTCCTGTTTGTTTTTAATTGTTTTTTCTTTGTAATAATGTTCGTAATTGACCATCGTGTATATTTAAATAATTACAATTAAAAATATTTTTAGTTTTTGACAAATCGAAATTTTTGATTATCAAGGCTTAACGCTTTTTGCCAAAAAAGTTTTACTATTTTCAATTAGTTTTAGGCCTTTTTCGCCGATTACTAAAAAATATTCTTAATTTTCTGTGTTTAAACCCAAAAATCGACGTCTTAAAGTTTCTCCTAAAACGCTAACCTAACACGAAAAATTTCGAAAACTTGCGATTTTGTATCAGGAGAACATGAAGTAAAGAAGATGTCTTCGTGACGTGTAGTGCATTGTAAGTTGCCTACCTTAAACTTCAATTTTAATTTACAAGCTTCCTGTTTGTTTTTTAATTGTTTTTTCTTTGTAATAATGTTCGTAATTGACCATCAGGTATATTTAAATAATTACAATTAAAAATATCTTTTTAGTTTTTTGACAAATCGAAATTTTTGATTAACAAAGCTTAACGCTTTTTGCCAAAAAAAGTTTTACTATTTTCAATTAGTTTTAGGCCTTTTTCGCCGATTACTAAAAAAATATTCTTAATTTTCTGTGTTTAAACCCAAAAATCGACGTCTTAAAGTTTCTCCTAAAACGCTAACCTAACACGAAAAATTTCGAAAACTTGCGATTTTGTATCAGGAGAACATGAAGTAAAGAAGATGTCTTCGTGACGTGTAGTGCATTGTAAGTTGCCTACCTTAAACTTCAATTTTAATTTACAAGCTTCCTGTTTGTTTTTTAATTGTTTTTTCTTTGTAATAATGTTCGTAATTGACCATCGGGTATATTTAAATAATTACAATTAAAAATATTTTTTTAGTTTTTTGACAAATCGAAATTTTTGATTATCAAGGCTTAACGCTTTTTGCCAAAAAAAGTTTTACTATTTTCAATTAGTTTTAGGCCTTTTTCGCCGATTACTAAAAAAATATTCTTAATTTTCTGTGTTTAAACCCAAAAATCGACGTCTTAAAGTTTCTCCTAAAACGCTAACCTAACACGAAAAATTTCGAAAACTTGCGATTTTGTATCAGGAGAACATGAAGTAAAGAAGATGTCTTCGTGACGTGTAGTGCATTGTAAGTTGCCTACCTTAAACTTCAATTTTAATTTACAAGCTTCCTGTTTGTTTTTTAATTGTTTTTTCTTTGTAATAATGTTCGTAATTGACCATCGGGTATATTTAAATAATTACAATTAAAAATATTTTTTTAGTTTTTTGACAAATCGAAATTTTTGATTATCAAGGCTTAACGCTTTTTGCCAAAAAAAGTTTTACTATTTTCAATTAGTTTTAGGTCTTTTTCGCCGATTACTAAAAAAATATTCTTAATTTTCTGTGTTTAAACCCAAAAATCGACGCCTTAAAGTTTCTCCTAAAACGCTAACCTAACACGAAAAATTTCGAAAACTTGCGATTTTGTATCAGGAGAACATGAAGTAAAGAAGATGTCTTCGTGACGTGTAGTGCATTGTAAGTTGCCTACCTTAAACTTCAATTTTAATTTACAAGCTTCCTGTTTGTTTTTTAATTGTTTTTTCTTTGTAATAATGTTCGTAATTGACCATCAGGTATATTTAAATAATAATAATTAAAAATATCTTTTTAGTTTTTTGACAAATCGAAATTTTTGATTAACAAAGCTTAACGCTTTTTGCCAAAGAAGTTTTACTATTTTCAATTAGTTTTAGGCCTTTTTCGCCGATTACTAAAAAAATATTCTTAATTTTCTGTGTTTAAACCCAAAAATCGACGTCTTAAAGTTTCTCCTAAAACGCTAACCTAACACGAAAAATTTCGAAAACTTGCGATTTTGTATCAGGAGAACATGAAGTAAAGAAGATGTCTTCGTGACGTGTAGTGCATTGTAAGTTGCCTACCTTAAACTTCAATTTTAATTTACAAGCTTCCTGTTTGTTTTTTAATTGTTTTTTCTTTGTAATAATGTTCGTAATTGACCATCGGGTATATTTAAATAATTACAATTAAAAATATTTTTTTAGTTTTTTGACAAATCGAAATTTTTGATTATCAAGGCTTAACGCTTTTTGCCAAAAAAAGTTTTACTATTTTCAATTAGTTTTAGGCCTTTTTCGCCGATTACTAAAAAAATATTCTTAATTTTCTGTGTTTAAACCCAAAAATCGACGTCTTAAAGTTTCTCCTAAAACGCTAACCTAACACGAAAAATTTCGAAAACTTGCGATTTTGTATCAGGAGAACATGAAGTAAAGAAGATGTCTTCGTGACGTGTAGTGCATTGTAAGTTGCCTACCTTAAACTTCAATTTTAATTTACAAGCTTCCTGTTTGTTTTTTAATTGTTTTTTCTTTGTAATAATGTTCGTAATTGACCATCGGGTATATTTAAATAATTACAATTAAAAATATCTTTTTAGTTTTTTGACAAATCGAAATTTTTGATTAACAAAGCTTAACGCTTTTTGCCAAAAAAAGTTTTACTATTTTCAATTAGTTTTAGGCCTTTTTCGCCGATTACTAAAAAAATATTCTTAATTTTCTGTGTTTAAACCCAAAAATCGACGTCTTAAAGTTTCTCCTAAAACGCTAACCTAACACGAAAAATTTCGAAAACTTGCGATTTTGTATCAGGAGAACATGAAGTAAAGAAGATGTCTTCGTGACGTGTAGTGCATTGTAAGTTGCCTACCTTAAACTTCAATTTTAATTTACAAGCTTCCTGTTTGTTTTTTAATTGTTTTTTCTTTGTAATAATGTTCGTAATTGACCATCGGGTATATTTAAATAATTACAATTAAAAATATTTTTAGTTTTTTGACAAATCAGAAATTTTGATTAACAAAGGCTTAACGCTTTTTGCCAAAGTAGAATATTTTTGCCAAAAACACATATTAAAATAGTAAACATATTGTTAATAAAATTTCGTTTGTCAAAACTAAATCGACGTCTTAAAGTTCGATTAATTACGAACATTATCAGGAAACGTGAAAACAGGAGAACATGAAGTAAAGGTGAGTTTAAGTGCATTAAACTGCAGAAATTTCTTTGTTGTTTTTAATTGTGTTCTTTTTAAATTTATTGACCATCGTATTTATTTAAATTAAAAATATTTTTAGTTTTTGGCAAATCGAATTTTGATTAATATAACGCTTTTGCCAAAGCGTTAAATTTTAGAATTTACACAAAAATATTTTTTGTATTTAAACCCTGAGAGTCGAAGTTTTGAAAAGAACGATTAAAAGACAGGATGTAGATGAGTTTAGGCTGACGCTGCAGTAAGACATCTTGCTTTAATTAAATTTCTCTGATAAATCGAATTTAATTTTTCTTTATAAGTTTAAAAATTGACGTCGATTTTGATTTAAATTACAATTAATATTTTTGTTTGGCAAATCAAAATTTTTGATTAATGTAAGGCGCGGCAACGTTCAATATAATCAGGCCGATTTGTCTAAATATTTTGGTGTATTGTAAATGTTACGAATATAAGAACGGTAAACCAGGCAACTTAAAGAGTTTTAAGAAATGCGACGCGTCGCGAATCTTCTTTGCTTCATGTTCTTATACAACGCGAGTTTTCTTTCGTAAAATTTTAGGACGTCGATGGGTTTAAATACAAGATTATTTTTTTTTTAAGATGATAAAAAACGAAATTTTGATTAATCAGGAACGATTTGTCGAAAAAAAGTATTTTTATTTTAGATCATTTACAAGACAGTAAAAGACAGGCAATTAACAAAAGTTGAGTTTGTAGACGGCCTACCATTTCTTTAAAATGTTCTCTGATGCAAAATCGCGGTTTTAAATTTCGTGTTGTTCGTTTGGAAGCTTCAAGACGTCTATTTATTGCAATAAAATTTTTTGTATCGACAAAATACATGGTAAATGAAACTTTAAAGTTCATTAATCAGGAATTTCGATTTTCGAAAAATATTTTTGGTTTAATTAGTAGCCCTCAATTGACGATTTATTTAAAAGTGATTAAAAACAGACGGAACTGAGAAATGAGTTTAGACGGCAGCGAGATATTCAACTGTTTCTGATTAAATCGCATACAATAGAGCGTTTTAAATCGTGTTTAAATAAGTATTTTTGTGTGAGACACAAGATGGTGAAGTATCGCTAACGTTTATGTAATTCAGGAAGTTTGTCAGAACTGAAATATTTTTTTTGTGTTTGACAATACCCATGGTAATTGACATACCAAGAAATTTAAAAAGTAGTAATTGAGTTTTAGACGTGTTTGCATTGAACATATTGTACTCAAATTTCTTTGATACAAGATCGCTTTGTTTTTCGTGTTGGACGTTTTAGAGGCTTAAGACGTATTTTGCTAAGGTAATAAAAATCGAAGACAATTAGTAACGGCGAAAGTTACTTTGATCAACGATTTGTCAGGTAAGTGTCGTGATTATTTATGGTATGCCGATTGTTAGAGTAAAGGCAAAGCTTTATAGTTTAATCTTCGCTGCGTAATTGTTTTTCTCTGATAAAATCGTTTGTAATTGACATCAGGATTTTTAATTAATAAATGAATTTTTGTTTTTGACAAATCACAATTGAAAAAAAAACTGGCCAAAATTAAATTATAGTTTTTGTCAGAGACTAAAACTTTTGTTTTAAACCTGATGTCAGTACCTAACAAAAACATGAAACAGGCGAAACTATAGTTTGACGGCTAAATGCGTGCACATCTAAAATGATTTTGATAATCCGAATAAATTTTTCTGTAAATTGTAATGACGTCGATATTTTTTAATACAATAATATTTTTGTGTCGAAAGACAAGACTAATATATTTAAATCAGGTTTCGATTTAAAACTAAAGTATTTTTTGATTGTTAAACCCTGTCGTCGAAATTTTACGAACGCTAACAGACGAATAAAAATTAGTGATTTTAGATGGGCGACATCGCTGACGTCAGACATTGTTTCTCTGATGCAAAGATTGAGTTTGTTTTTTTCGTGTTTTTTTAATTTGACGTCGATTTTGGTTTAAAAAAAATGTTTTTGTGATCGTTGTAATAATGGTAAATTAAAGGCACACAAAGTTTAAATTGTCAGGAGAACGTCAAACAAAATATCTTATTACATTATTACGAACGAGAAGACTTAATTTAACCTAAAAACTGCGCTGCGTGATTTTAACAAACATATGCAGTATGATTTCGTTTTCGTGTTAGGTGCGTTTAAGTTTAAACGTCGATTTTGATTTACACAATAATTGTTTTTAGTCGTAAACAAAAAACTTGAAATATAAACGGCGAATTTATGTAATCAGGAATTTCGATTTGTCAAAAAAGTATTTTTATTATTATATATGCCCGATGATTTTACGAACATTATTAAAAAATAAAACAGCAGAATTAAGTGAGTTTGTCAAATGCGCTACGCGCGAATCTTCTTTTACTTCATGTTCTCTGATACAAAATCGAGTATTTTCGTGTTAATTCGTTTGGCTAAACGTCGTTAGTTTAAACAAAAATATTTTTGTGTAAAAAAGATAAAAATTAAAGTAAGCTTTGGCAAAACTGTTAATCAGATTTTCAAATAAAGTATTTTGGTATTTACATGCCGATGGTCAGTTAAAATTTCGTGACGTAAAACAGGCAGGCTGTAAAGTTGATTGAGGCAAACTGCACGCGTAAGATTTAACACTTCATGTTCTCTTAAAATTTTAGTCGTGTTTGTTTTAAATGTCGATTTTGGTTTAAAGAAAGAGTATTTTTGTGTCAGCGTTTAAAACTTTGAAAATGAGAAGGACGCAAAAAGCGTAAGCGCTGTTCAAGGAACAAAAAAATATTTTTTAATTATTTGGCTATGTGGTCAATTACGAACATTGTAGAGAAAAACGGTAAAAAGGCGGGAAATTAAGTGTTTAGGTAGGCTGCGCTACGTCGCGAGACATCTTTCCTTCATGTTCTCTGATAAAGATCGCGAGTTTCAAAGTGTTCTGGCGTTTTAAACTAAGTCTTTGGATTTAAATAAATGGAATGTTGTAATTCGGAGTACAAGAAGAAATAATTAGGCGTGAAGCGTTACTGTTAATCAGATTTCGATTTGTCAATAAGTATTTTTGGTGATTTAGATAGATGATCATTACAATTTTTAAAGAAGGCAGTAATACAGGCGGAAATGATTATTGAGTTTAAAACGACTTTTGCGCTGCCACATATCATGTTCTCTGACAGTCGCGGCAAACGTGTTAATTGGCGTTTGGAAATGACGTCGATTTTGGGTTTAAAGTAAGTTTTTTGTGTGAAAACAAAATTTTAAAGGCCTGGCGAAAACGTTAAACTGTTAATCAAGGAACTTCAGGCTAAGTATTTTTGATTGTTGGTATGATGTCAATTACAAGAGAACTGGTAAAGACAGGCGAAGCTTTGTTGAGTTTGAATGACGCGTGCGCTACGCGTTAACAATGCATGTTCTCTGATAAAATCGCGAGTTTGGGTTTTTCGTGTTATGGCGTTTAAAAGCTTTAGTCGATTTTTGGTTTAGCCAGAGGTATTTAAACGAAAACGTTAAGATTTTATTTGTCAAACTAAAGATATTTTTGGTGTATGACTATGCCGACAGTGCGAACATTGTACGAGAAGACAGTTAAGGAAAGCTATTTGAGTTTAAGGCCTGTACGCGTCGCGAAACATTTACATTTCTCGCGATGCAAATCGCAGTTTGTTTCTGGCGTTTTGCAAGGCTGACGTCGATTTAAACGAGAGTGGAATATTTTTGTAATCGTCAATCAAAATGGTGAGATAGTAAGGCTTTGCCAGCTAAAACTTTAATCAGTTTATCAGGCTAATGTTTAATTGTGGTGATGATGTTCGGTAACGAGAAGAACTGAAACAGGCAGGAACGGAGTAGTGAGTTGTAACGGCACATGCGCTACCGAGACATCAATTGTTCACTGATACAAGATCGCGTTTTATTCGTGTTTTCTTTTAAGAGCTTGAGTCGATTTTGGGTTTAAAACAATTATATTTTTGTGTAGTACAAAAAATGATAAGGCGAACGAAAACGTTATTCAAGGAATTGTCAGGCTAAAATATTTTGAATTGTATATTAAATGCCCATGGTCAATTACGAACATTTTACAAGAAGACGTTAAGACAGGCGAAGCTTCAGTGAGATTAAAGGTAGACGGCTTTGTGCTACGCGTCGCGAGAGACATGTAACAAAAATTTCTCCTGTTTTTGTTTTCGAGATTTTCGTGTTATGGCGTTTTATAGATGTCGATTTTGGTTTAAACAGAATTAGGATTTTTTGTATGCGAAAGCCTAAGATGGTAAAGAATGATAGAACAAGCGTTGACTTATCAAATTTCGATTTGTCAGAAACTAAGTATTTTGATTGATTATTATGCCCGATGTCAATTACGAACATATTACAGAAAACGAAACAGGCAGGAAGCTTGTAGTGGTGAGTTTAAGTAGCGGCTGTGCGCTACGCGTCGCGAGACATCTTCATGTTCTCCTGATACAAAGATCTGAGTTTTAAATTTTGTGTTTAGAGGAAGCTAGACGTCGATTTTTTTTAATTAGATATTTTTTGTAATCGTTAGAAAACTGAGATGATTAAAGCGTTGAAACTGTTGTCAGGAATTTCGATTTGTAAAAGAACTAAGTATTTTTTGGTGTAATTTTAAATATGCCTGATTGCAGTTTACAGAAGAACAGTAAACAGGCGAAGCGAGTAATTGAGTTTAAGTAGACGGCTTGCGCTACGCGAGACATCTTCTTCTTCATGTTCTCCTGATCTGAAACTTTCAGTATTGTTAGTGCGTTTTGGAGAAACTTTACGTCGACAAAAGAATGGAATATTTTTAGTAAGACAAAATTGAAAATAAGGCTGGCGAAACCTTGTAAGGAATTTGTCAGAAAAAATATTTTTGGTGATTATTTAAAATAGCCTGATGATCAATTACGAACATTATTACGAAGACGGTGAAACAGGCAGGAAGCTGAAGTGAGGTGAGTTTGAACGACACTGCGCTGCGTCGCGAGACATCTTCTTTGCTTCATGTTCTCTGATAGATCGAGTTTCGAGTTCGTGTTGATTGGCGGCTTTAGACGTCGATTTTGGGTTTACGAGGAATGTTTTGATGTGAAGAGTATAAAGGGCGGAAGCGTTGAAGTGAATCAGGAATTTCGATTTGTCGAAAACTAAAGTATTTTGGTGTGTTTAGTAGCGCGATGGTCAGTACGAACATTGGCAGAAGACTTAGGTGGAAGGCGGCTGTGTGCGCGTGCGACGTCTTAGCTGCGTGTTTCTCATGCAAATCGCGAGTTTCGGAAATGTTGGCGTTTTGGGAGAACTGGACGTCGATTTTGTTTAAACAGAAGTGGAATGTTTTGTGTCGTTGCAAGGCAAAATGTAAGATGTAGGCACGAAAAACGTTAATCTGATGTGTCGAAAAACAGTATTTTTGGTGTATTATTTAAATATGCCTGATGGTCAGTGCGAACGTTACAGAAATGAAACAGGCGGAAGCTGTAGATTGAGTTTGGGTAGACGCTGCACGTCGCGAGACATATCATGTTCTCTGATACAAGATCGCGGTTTAGGATTTTCGTGTTGGAGGCTGGACGTCGATTTGGTTTAAAACAGGTGGAATATTTTTGTAATCGTGTAAGACACAAATGGTGAAGATAATAAGGCACGGCGAAGCGTTGAAACGAGGAATTTCGATTTGTCAGACTAAGTATTTTTGGTGGTGTTTATGCCTGGTGATTACGAACATGTACAGAGAAGAGTGAAGACAGGCGGAAGCAAGAGTAGGTGAGTTTGTAGACGGCTTGTGCGCTACGCGTCGCGAGACTTCTCTGATACAAGTCGAGTTTCGAAATTTTGGCGTTTTACGAGGCTTTAAGACGATTTGGGTTTACGCAGAGGTGTATTTTTTTGGTAATCGTTGTAAGACCTAAACTGGTGAAAGATAAGGCGAAGCGAAAA
Organism: Aquatica leii; assembly: GCA_035610365.1. Classification (NCBI taxonomy): domain Eukaryota; kingdom Metazoa; phylum Arthropoda; class Insecta; order Coleoptera; family Lampyridae; genus Aquatica; species Aquatica leii. Next base: position 7,216 of record JARPUR010000009.1, on the reverse strand, counting down.
CCTTGTTGTCAAGGAATTTCGATTTGAGCTAAAGATTTTTGGTGTGATATTTAGGTAGCCGATGGTCAGTACGAACATTACAGAGAACAGTGAGACAGGCGGAAGCAGTAAGTGAGTTTAAAGACGGCGGCACATGCGCCGCGTCGCGAGACGTGATTTCGTCAGATCAAGATCGCAGTTTTCGAGTATTTTCGTGTTGGCGTTTTACGAAACAAGACGTCGATTTTGGGTTTAAATACAGGAGTGGAATATTTTTAGTAACGAAAAGATAAACAATTAAAATGAAAACACGTTAGCTTTGTTGCGAAAACGATTTGTCAAACTAAAGTATTTTTGGTATGATTGTAGCTGATGGTCAGTACGAACATGTTTTGAAGAAACGGTGAAAAACAGGCCGGAAACTTTTAAATAGAGTTTGAGTGAGTTTCGTGTTGTTCGTTTTGAGCTAGACGTCGATTTTTGGGTTTAAGAAACGCAGAGAGTGTATTTTTGTAATCGGCGAAGACTAAATGTGAAGTAGTAAAGCGCGAAGCGTTAAACTGTTAATCAATTTCGATTTGTCGAACTAAAGATGTTTTTGGTGTGTAGCTATGCCGCGATGGTCAGTACGAACGTTTACGAGAAGACGGTAAACAGACGGAAGCTTTAGTGGGTGAGTTTGGGTACGACTTGCGCTGCACGTCGCGAGACATCACATTCTTGATGCAGATCGAGTTTTCGAATTTTTCGTGTTGCGAGAGCTGGACGTCGATTTTTAGAAGAATTGGAATATTTTTGTGATGACAAAAGGTGAAGATATAAGGCACGGCGAAACGTTAGGTGTCAGGAACGATTTGTCAGGCTAAGTATTTGCGGTGATGGTGATGATCAGTTACGAACATTGTGGAAGGCAGTGAAACAGGAAGCTTTAGGTGAGTTTGGTAGCGGCTTGCGCTACGCGTGCGAGACGTCTCTTTCATGTTCTCTGATACGAATTTTCGGTATTCGTGTTGTGCGTTTTTGAGCTTTGACGTCGATTTTGGGTTTAAACGAAGTGGAATATTTTTGTGATCGTTGTAGGCCAAATTGGTGAAATGTGGGCGACGAAAGCGTTAGCGTTAATCAGGAACTGATTGTCAGGCTAAGAAGTGTTGGTGTGATTGTTGGATATGCCGATGTGTACAGAAGACAGTAAAGGCGGCAGAAACGAAATTGGAATTAGTTTAAGGTAGACGGCTTTGCACGCGTCGCGAGACAATGCTTCATGTTCTCTGATACAGTCGCGAGTTTCACGTGTTGCGAGGCTGAGACGTCGATTTTGGGTTTAAAGAGAAGAAGATTTTTTAGATCGAAGGCCTAAGAACTGAGATGATAAGCGAAAGCGTTAGGCTTTTGTTATCAGGAACGATTTGTCAGGCAAAGTATTTTTGTTGTGGTATTTGATACGCGATGGTCAGTGCGAACGAGAAGAGAAGACGGTAAAGGAGTTTGGGTAGACGGCTTTGTGCGCTGCGCGGGCATGCTGAACATATGTTCTCTGATGCAATCGCGAGTTTTCGTGTTGGACAGCGTTTTGCGGAGACGTCGATTTGGGAAACGCAGTGGAATGTTTTGTGATCGGCCGAAAGACTTCAAAGTTGAAATAAGGCACGGCGAAAGCGTTAAACCTTGTCAAAATTTCGATTTGTCAAAAACAAGTATTTTTGTGTATATTATTTAGTATGCCTGTCAATTACGAACATTACAGAGAAGACAGTGAAAGAAGCGAAAGTAGAGTGAGTTTGAGTTTTTGTGCGTGCTTCTTTACTGTGATATCTGATACAAAATCGCGGTTTTCGAGGTGTGTTAGGCGTTTTAGGAGAGGCTTTAAGACGTCGATTTTTGGGTTTAAACTGGAAGTAATCGTGTGGAAATAATGGTAAAATGTAGGCACCTGGCGAAAACGTTAGGCCTTGTTAATCAGATTTCGATTTGTCGACTAAAGAGATATTTTTGGTGTTGATTATGCCTGGTGTGCGACATTACAGAAGTCAAAGGCAGGCGGAAACTGTAGATTAGGTGAGTTTAGGTAGACGGCCTGCGCTGCACGTCGCGAAGACATCTGGCTTCATGTTCTCCTGATGCAAGATCGCGAGTTTCGAGAGATTCGTGTTAGGTGGCGTTTGGAGGCTTAGATCGATTTTTGGGTTTAAAGAAGTGGAATATTTTGTATCGTTGTACTAACTGGTAAAGTAAGGCACGGCAAAACGTTAGCTGTTGTCAAGATTTCGATTTGTCAGAACTAAATATTTTTGGTGGTGTATTTAGGTGCGATGAACATTACATGAAGAACGGTAAAACAGGCAGGAAGCTATGAGTAAGGTGGTTTGAGACATGTGCGCATGTTCTCCTGATACAAATCGCGAGTTTTCAGAATTTTTCGTTTTGCGAGAGACGTCGATTTTGGGTTTAAACAGCAGAAGATTGGAATATTTTTGTAGTCGGCGAAAAACTAGAAATATAAGGCTGAAAGCGAAACTGTTAATCAGATTTGTCAGAAATAAAGATATTTTTGGTGTGATTAATATGCCGATGGTCAATTACGAACATTATTAAGACGTGAAAACAGGCGGAAACTGTAAGATTGAGTTTATAGGACACAATGCGCTACGCGGCGAAGATACGCTTCATGTTCTCTGATGCAAGTCGCGGGTTTACGTGTTGGAATTGGCGTTTTGCGAGGCTTTAGACGTCGATTTTGCAGAAAGTGGAATGTTGAATAGTAATCTGTAAAGACTAATTAAATGAATAGGCTTTTTGGAAGCTGTTAATCAGGAATTTCGATTTGTCGAAGGCTGAAAGATATTTTTGGGTGATTTATGTACTGATGCAGTACGACATGTTACGAGAGAGCAGTCAAGACAGGAAGCTGTGAAGTAAGGTTTAGTAGACGGCTTAGCTACGCGTCGCGGCGACATCTTCAACATCATGTTCTCCTGATAAAATCAGGGTTTCGAGATTTTTCGTGTTAGGGCGTCGATTTTGGGTTTAGCGCAGAATAATCTAGTAATCGTAAAACTGGTGAAAATAATAAGGCTTTTTGGCGAAACGTTTTTGTTTCAGAACCGATTTGTCAAACTAAGATATTGCTTGGTGATTATTTAGGTATGCCTGATGGTACGAACATTATTACAGAGAAAACGGTAAAACAGGCAAACTGTAGGTGAAGTTTAGGTGACGACTTGCAATGCGCTACATGCGAGATCTTCTGTGTTTCTCGATACAAATCGAGTTTCGAGAATTTTTCGTGTTGGCGTTTTACGAGAGCTTTGAGACACGGGTTTAAACGAAGTAAGGATTTTGTGACCTGGTAAATAGTAAAGGCTTTGACGGCGAAACGTTCGAAGCACTGTTAATCAATTTCGATTTGTCAGGCTAAAGTATACTTTGGTGTGATTTGAATACCATGGTCATTACGTATTGAAAGGCAATAAGACAGGCGGAACTGTAGTTAAGGTGACGGCTTTCTAACGCTATGTTCTCTGATGCAAATCGCGGTTTTGAGTGTAGTGTTGGCGTTTTAGGAGAGGCTTTAAGACGTCGATTTTGGGTTTAAATACGAGTGGAATATTTTTAGTAATCGGCCTGAAACTGGTGAAATGAGGCTGGCGAAAGCGCTTTGTTAAGTTTCGATTTGTCGAGGCTAAAGTATTTGTGTGGTATTTAAATATGCCTGATGGTCAGACATTATTACAGAAGAACGGTAAAGACAGGCAGGCTGCTGGAAATTGAGTTTGGGTGACGGCTGTGCGCTACGCGTGACATGTCGCTCATGTTCTCTGATACAAAATCGCGAGTTTTGTAGCGTTTTAGGAGAACTAGACGTCGATTTTGGGTTTAAACACAATATTTTTTGTAATCGTTGAAGAAATGGTAAGGCAGAAAAAAGCGTTAAATCAGGAATTTCGATTTGTCAGAAACTAAAGTATTTTTGGTGTGATTGTAGTACTATTTTACAGAAGACAGTAAGACAGGCGGAAGCAGCAAGTGAGTTTAGGTGAGCTGTGCTACGCGTCGCGAGACATCTTCAAGCTTCTGTTCTCTGATACAAGTCGCAGGATTTAGAGTTATTCGTGTTAGGTGGCGTTTAGGAGAACTGAACGTCAATTTGGGTTTAAACGCAGAGTAGGAATGTTTTGTTGTGGAAGAAGTGTGAAATAAGCGGCGAAACGTTACGATCAGGAATTTCGATTTGTCAGGCTAAAGTATTTTTGGTGTGATTGGAAATAGCCTGATGGTCAATTGCAGATAAAGAGGCAGTGAAGACAGCAGAGTGAGTTTAAGGTAGACGGCCTGTGCGCGCAGCGAGACATCTTCTTCATGTTCTCTGATGCAAGGCGATTTCGTGTTAGTGGCGTTTTGGAAGCTTTAGACGTCGATTTGTTTAAACCGAGTGGAATATTTTTGAGTAATCGTTGCGAAGACACAAAGCTGAAATGTAAGGCACGGCAAAAAGCGTTAATCAGGGTTTCGATTTGCAAGACCATTTTTGTATTTGTTATATGCCTGATGACGAACATTAGAAGAAAGATTAAAAGACGGAACTGAATTAGTTGAGTTTGAAGTAGACGGCTGTGCGCTGCGTCGCGGACATCTTTACTTCATGTTCTCTGATACAAGATCGCGAGTTTCGAGTTTTCGTGTTGGATTCGTTTTGCGGAGCTTTAAGGACGTCGATTTTTGTTTACGCAAATTAATGTTTTTGTTGTCGTTAAGACACAAGTGAGAGAAGGCGGCGAAAGCGTTGAAACGTATCAGATTTCGATTTGTCAGGCTAAGTATTTGTATTGTTGATGCCCTGTCAATTACGCATTGTTGAAGAGGTAAAACAGGCGGAAACTTGGGAGTATTGAGTTTAAGTAGACGGCCTGTGCGCTGCGAGACATCTTCGCAGCATGTTCTCCTGATACAAAGTCGCGAGTTTAACGTGTTAGTGGCGTTTTGGAGGAAGTCGATTTTTGGGTTTAAATACGAGGTAAGGTGTGATGGCGAAGACCTAAGGTAATGATAATTGGCGAAGCGAAACGTTAATCAAGGAATTTCGATTTGTCAAAAACTAAAGTATTTTTGGTGTGATATTTGTGCGATGATCAATTGACATTGACGAAGAACGGGTAAACAGGCAGCTTAGAGTGAAATTGAGTTTAAGGCCGGCAATGCGCTGCACGCGAGACGTCTTCAACATTCATGTTCTCCTGATGCAAAATCGCGAGTTTTCAATTTTTGTTAGGTGCGTTTTTGAGACGTCGATTTTGGGTTTAAACGCAAGGTAAGGATTTTTTTTGGTAATCGTTGTAAGACAAAAATTAAATCAGTAAAGCGAAAATAACTGTTAATCAAGAACGATTTGTCAGACTAAAGTATATGGTGTGATTAATGCGATGGTCAATTACGAACGATTACAGAAAGGTTAGACGAAGCATAGTGAGTTTAAGATAACGGCTTTGTGCGCTACGCGTCACGAGACATCTTCTTTCATGTTCTCTGATGCAAATCGCGGTTTTAGAGTTATTCGTGTTAGATTGGCGTTTACGAGAGGCTTTGGACGTCGATTTTGGGTTTAAACGCAGAGGTGGAATATTTTGCAGTGATCGTTGTAAGCAAACTGGTGAATGTAAGGCACCTGAAAGCGTTAGCGTTAATCAAGGAATTTCGATTTGTCAAAAACTAAATTTGTGATTGAAGTATGCCTCGATCAGTACGAACTAAAGAAGACAGTAACAGGCGGAAGCTGAGGTATTTAGGTAGACGGCCAATGCGCTTTGCGTCGCGAAGACATCATGCTCTGATGCAAAGTCGGGTTTCGAGATTCGTGTTGGTGGCGTTTTGGAGAGCTTTGGACGTCGATTTTTGGGTTTAAACGCAGAGGTAGGAATTTTTTGTGTCGTCGGTAACTGGTGAAAATGTAAGGACTTTTTGGCAAACGTTGTTAATCAGGAATCGATTTGTCAAACTAAGTATTTTGGTGTGATTATTTAAATGCCGTGGTCAATTACGAACATTACAGAAAACGGTAAGCAGGCGAAACTATGAATTGAGTTTGTGGAGACGGCTTTGTGCTGCGCTGAAGCTGTTCTCTGATGCAAGATGAGTATTTCGTGTTGTGGCGTTTTGGAACAGACGTCGATTTTGGGTTTAAATCAGGTAAGGTATTTTTGTGTAAAGACTACATGAAGATGAAGTAAGCGTCTGTTAATCAGATTTCGATTGTCAGACTGTATTTTTGGTGGGTATTTTGTAAGACAGTACATGAAGACGGTAAAGACAGGCGGAAGCTGGAGGTGAGTTTCGGCGCTGTGCGCACATGAAGCGTTTTAGGAAGCAGACGTCGTTTTGGGTTTAAACGCAGAAGGTTGTTGTAAGCGAGGTGTGCGTTGATCAAAGGAACCGATTTATCGCGGTGTAATTGATTTAATGCCGATGGTGATTACAGCAGTAAAGACAGACGAAATGAGTTTAGGAGAGACATCTTCTTCATGTTCTCTGATACATCGCGAGCGGCGTTTGGCGTCGATTTTGAGTTTAAGTGTAGTGTGGTGTGAGTAATGGCGGTTTTGGCAGAATGAGTGATTATTTATCGTGCGCATACATAAGACAGACGGCGTAGACAGGCTGCGTCGCGAACAGCAATCACAGATATTACTTTGGTCGTCTTCGTATAGTAAGACTAAGAGCGTTAGTAGGATTTCGATTTGTTTTGCTGTTTAGGGCTTTTTGACGTGACAGTCGAAACGCAGCGTTTGGGTAGACGGCGTGCGAGGTCACGATTGCAAAGCGTGAGCGTGTTGGATGAGACGTCGATTTTGGGTTTAGTGCAGAAGTTGGATCGATGGAGAAAACAAAACTGGTAAAGTAAGGAGAAGACTGATGTTCGATTTAAAAAACTAAAAGTATTTTGGTGTGATTATTTAGATATGCCCATGATTACGAAGATGCAGAAAGCTTGACAAGAACACGGTAAGGTGAGTTTTGGGCGGCGATCGCGCGCAAAGCTTCATGTTCTCCTGATGCAAGATCATGAGTTTTGTTGATGGCGTTTTAGAGCTTTGAAGGCACGTCGATTTGGGTTTGGCCGTGGTTATTTTTAGTAGTCGTTGAGATGAACTGGTGAAGATAGGGCACGGCGAAAGCGTTAGGCTGTTGATCAGGAATTTCGTTTATCAAGGCTAAGCGCTGTATTGTATTTAGGTATGCCTGA